>MU270469.1:0-136529 GCA_021432625.1 Leptodontidium sp. 2 PMI_412
ATAATAGAATAACTTATTTCGTATAACCTTAGAGCTAAGGATGCCTTTAATTTCCCACTTATCCTGCTTAAGTAATAGCTAAATAAGTGCCGGCGTAGCTCTAGCTTGTCTTAGTAAGGGGTTGTCGACGTACTTGCGGAGTGAGTGCGAGTAGAAGATAAAGTGAATTGACTAGTCCTTTAGTAGCTCTACTCTTTAGCTCTCTCCTTCCTTAGCGATTACCTTAACTAGGCCGTACTACTTATTAGATAACTTCTTGGAGGGTCGGTCGACGTTCTAGTTCTAAGTGTCGATTAGTACTAAGTCGCTAACGTCTTAATTGACGGCGCGTCGCCTACGGTTCGTTAGTCGTTTTATTTTCTCTTATTAGTCCTTTAGGAACAACTGTGCGACTTTTATAACCTCCTTTATTTATAAGGCTACTTATAGAGCCTCCTCGCAGTTAAGTCTCTCTATTATTATAGCCGGCGGCTCTAAGTTAACTAAGTCCTAGGAAGTCCTTGGCTTAGCGCCGTTAAGTAGCTAGAAAGGAGATAGGCGGCCTAGGGACTCGTGTAATAACGTTAATTAAGTAATATTTATAATTAGTAAGAGGTCGCTCTAATTATTTTAATAATAGTAGTAAAAGGGACGAAGCCGCTACTTAATATATTAGTTTATTACTTCCGTTTAGCTGTCGACGTTTAAATTATACGCCGTCGTTAGCTTTACCTTAGTCCTAAAGATACAATAGTACTCTTTCTAAAAGGAGGAGACAAACTGAAGTCCGCGGTCTGAGACAATAAAGTCCAGTATACTAAAGTATTAAGTCTAATAAACAAAGAAGAGAGTAATTATACCTTTCGCCGTAATTGTATTATTATAAAGTATTAAGACTAGTTTCTTAAACAAGCGGTTAATAATAATTATAGCGAAGTTATAACTATACTTGTCTAATAGTAACTTTATAAAATCTATTGTGAGGTGTTAGTACGGCCGAGCGGGGATTAATAGGGAGTATAAGAAACTAGGCGTCTTATCTCTTCTAGCCTTTTACTAGGAATAACTATAATTCGCTACGTATCGAGCTACGTCTATAGAGAGGCCATTCTAATAGTATTTACAGCTTAGTAATGCCTTTATCTTCCTGATCCTCGCGTATATTACTAATAGCTAGGAGTATATATAACGGATAAGTGTCATGCGAAGCTCTAGCGGCTCTAAGGGCACTTCTAGGCGTCCTTAAAAAAGTAACTTATCGTTTACTAACTCGTAATTTAATAATTATTCCTTAGCTTTTTATTAGAGAGGCTCTAGCGAAGGCAAAGACTTATTAATTACGAGTACTTGATTAATAATATCGTATTCTGTGACGTTATAAGTTACTATAGAGTTAAGGTCTAACTCTTCCGGCATAAGGGTCTCTAAGTCGACTAGTACTTTTATATTAGGCTCAGGTTCCGGCTCTAGCTCTGGCTCGTCACGTGTCTTAATATTATAGTCCGGGATTATAGCCTTTATAGGTGCTAGGGGTACTATCTTTACGACATTAATATAAGCGTCTATAAGGTCGACGGCGGAGAACTAAAGGTCGCTAGCGACTCGCGAGTTAATTTTGTTAGTCGGAATCAACTATTAACTATAAATAGCCCGCTTACGTGCCTCTATCGCCGTGAGGTCTTAATCCCGTCGAGACAGGGTATTAGCTAACGTATTAGTCGTCTTAGTATAATATATAATCGTAAAATAAAAATCTATAAAGAACTCAGCCTATCGAGCTTACTTAGCTGTAAGGTCTTTAGTAGTTATAAAGTACTCTAGGGCCTAGTAGTCTATATAAACAAAGACGTTCTTCTAGGCACCTAAGAGCTCTAAGTAATATTACTTAAACGACCAGAAAATCGCTAGTATCTCTTTATTATAAATTAAGTAATTAAGCTTAAGGTCCGTTATAGTCTTAGAGAAGTATCTTATAAGGTAAAAGGTATTGTCCTCTTATAGTTAAAATAGAATCTTAGCGACGACTCTATTTAAAGAATCAGTCTCTAGCCGTGTCTACTTAATAAAGTCGTAATAGCAAAGAACCGGCGTAAATTAGAGGGCTTCCCAAAGAGTCTCTTATACGTTTTTATAGGCGTTATTAAAGACAAAGGGAACGTCCTTTTTAATAAGTATTATAAGAGGACGTGTAATATAACTGTAGTCTTTAATAAACCGGCGGTAAAAGTTATAAAAGCTAAAGTAACTTTATATACCCCGTATATTATTAGCGTATCGTTAGTCCTTAATTACACTAATCTTCTCTAAGTCTACTTCTACGCTATTAATTCTAATAACGAATCCTAAGAACTTAGTCTTTTATATATTAAACTCAGACTTCTTAATATTAGCCTAAAGTCCGTGTACTTATAATATTACTATGACCTTCTTAATATAGACCTTATATTCCTCTAGAGTAGACGAATATATAAGGATATCGTCTATATAAGCCGCGCAAAAGTCGTCGAGGTGTTCTATAAAGATATTATTAACGAATCACTAGAAAGTCGCTAGACTATTAATAAGGCTAAAGAGAAAGACCTTATATTTATACGTGTTATATTAAGTGCGGAAGGTCGTATAGTCTTTACTCTTAGAGGACATACAAATATAGTAAAAAGCTTATTAAATATTAAGCTTTATAAAGACCTTTGCCCTACAAATACGTACTATTATCTCGTTAATTAAAGGGATTAAGTATAAGTCCTTCTTTAATAAGGCATTTAACTTCTAGTAGTCGACGCATAACTAGAGACTACCGTCAGCTTTCTTAGCGAAGAGAATAAGGGCCGTATATAGTACACTAAAGGGCTCAATAAATCCCTTATATAGATTATTAATAATATATTACTTAGTCTCTAATAACTATTTTTTAGTCATACGCCAAAGAGGTTCAAAGGACAAGTCGTTCTCTTTAATAAGCTCGATTTAGTAGTCTATACCTTAGCAATACACTAGTAGCTCGTTAGAGGCTCGCCGGGAGAAGAGAAGAGTATACTCTTAGTACTCTACTAAGAGCTTCTTACTTACTAACTTATTATCTTACGCGTACTTAGCCTCTAAGGCCTCTTTTAAAGTTAAGTCTTTATTTATTAATACGAGTTTAACACTTAATTAGTCTAAGGCCTCTCGCCGGCGACGAGTTAGTTCTTAGTTAATCTTAAGTACTAATGTCACAAAGGTTTATACTTTATTCTTCTTAGCCCTCTTAAGTTAAAAGTACGTCGTAAATATTATTACTACTAATATAAAGAAGATTTTCGTAGTAAGCACCTTTATTTAGTAATTCGTTAAAGAGGCTTTATAAGTTCTCTTATCTTTAAGTAGTAATCTTAAATTACAGGATATTAAAGAGTTTAATTGTTTTTTTATAACCCGCAAGTACTCTTTAACTTCTCTAACAAAGCTCGAGAGTCAAGTTAACGAGACGTTAGTAATAAGTTAGACGGGGGCCTTTATCTTAAGGGAATCGTCGAGCGCCACAAGCCTAACTTATCTCTAGCGGTAGTTATTTATATTTATAAGGGTATTCCTTTATTCCGCGTTAAGTTAATAAGACTTAACGATTAGCTTATTAAAACAATTAATATTAACGAAGACTCGCTAGTTAAAGTACGGCTAGACGGGCATATCTAATAACTATTTTAGTTAATTGCAGTTTTTCGTATACGACTACTTTAAGTCGTAATACTCAAGGAACTTCCGACTAATTAAGACGTCAGTGTTTCTTAAGTTAGTTACTAAAAAGGGGAAGTTAATTCGCCGGCGGTTAATTATTAAAGTAAGTAAGACGGCTGTATTAATTAACTTGCCTTTCTTATTATTATAACTAATTAAGATAATTAACTAAAGGAAGGATATAAAAGAGATATTAAATTACTTGACAAGTTAGTATATAAAAGAGGTTTTAATAACATTAAAAATATTAACTCTACTATTAATATATATAAGAGTCTTAGTAAAGAATTTATTCTTTTTTAGTTTAATACTAATTAAGAATTGTCGTCCTTTAATAAGAGTATAGAAATTAAATACTAAGTCCTTTTATAAATTATAACTTATGTCAAGGTATAAGTCTTTACCACAGCCTAAGAGTTTTTTGAGAGCTCGTTAGTCTCTAGTTCCTCGCCGACGACTAATTATAAAATCGACTTATTAAGAGCTTAGTCTCTACGGCGCTTAAGACAGCCACTAACTTAATAGCCAGTCTTACTATAGTAGAGACAAGTGTCAGAAGAGACGTCCCTAAGTACAGGAGGGGGTACAAGGGACTTAAGTCAGCGCAAGACGGGCGAAGGAGAGGGCGTACACTAGCAGACATTTAACGACTATCTTAAAGTTAATAGTCTCTATACGTAAGTAATAAGAGTAAGTGAAGTCAAACACTAGCTGTCCTTCTTTAAGATGCCGCGCGAGTCGCTAGTACTAGTGTTATCGAAAGAGACTCGAGGGGCTTCGCGGGCAATAGTAGTAGCACGTTTATTAGCTCGTCCAGCAGTAATATTCTATAACTCGCGATTTAAGATAGTTAAGAATTCGTTAAGAGCTATATAGTCTCTAGCGAATTTATACTTTTTAGTCTAGATATTATACTTAAGCTCGTCTAAGACTTTCTCGTATACGTCGTCGAACTAGCGGTTAAGTGAGATTTTTCTAATAGCCGCGTATATCGTAAACTTAATACAGAACTCGTTATAAGTTATACTACTTATTTATAGTTAGTTATACTTAAGCCTAACGGCCTATACTCAGTTATAGTCAAAGAAACGCTAGTCTAGAGCCTTTAAGACGTCGGCGGCTCTATTAAGGTCTTTAGCGAAGTCGGGGTCTATTCGTTAAAGGATAATAGTCTTAGCCTCTCCCTTTATACACTTAAAGTAGGCGTAGACCTACGATTCGCTAGTAAAGAAGTTACTTAAGTACTTTTAAATAAAAAGCTTTATATCTATTTTCTAGGCATTATATTTAATTTCGCCCTTATAGTCGCTAAAGGGAGTACGGGGGTACTTGACCTTATTAGGCTCGACGGCAGGGATAGCAGGGTTCAGCTTAGGGAGGTAATAGTCGGCGGTCGGCCGGAGGTCCACTATAAGAGCACGGGTTAACCGATCGTAAGGAGGAGAAGGAGTGCGAGTCTCTTAACAAAGGTTATTAGCAGTATATTAAGCGAGGGCCCGTGTGACAGCGGCGGCGACAGCAGAACTAACAGAGTCCCTGATCAGCTGATTTACCCTAACTTATTAAGCGGGGGTAAGGCCTTTCATATTAGTAAGCTCCGGCGATACGTTAAAGAAACGCTAGGGTTTGTCCTCCGGTTCTGAGTCGAATCCGTCAAAGCTTTCTAGTTCCTCCGAGAGAGTCTCGACAGAAGGGACGGGGATATTAATAAAGCCTAGCCGCAAGGGGGCGCTTCTTTCTCTAGAGCTTCGCCGGCGGGGGGGAGAGGTCGGCAAAGGTAGTAAAGTAGGGTTAAGGGGTATTTAAGGTAGTTGATCGATTTGTTAATTAGACATACGTTCTAAAACGACGGCGCGCGTCAAGTTGCGGCAAGGCAAATTAATCGCGAGAGAATATCCAGCTTTCTCTAAGACAGTCTACTACGAGGGCAGAGAGGTGCCTATTTATTAAATAGGCCAAGGTATTAAGGCTCGTTATTAACTTACTATAAGGGCAGGTCGACAAGGCGCAAGACCGGGTGAGATATAACGCTTTATAGCGAAGGGGTATTAGTCTTTTCTTATATTACGGCTAGTAAGAGGTTAATACGGCGAGTAGACTCTAGCTTTATATTTAGGCCTAATACTACGCTCAGAATCGAGAAGAAAAGACAAAGAGGAAAGGAGAGCTCTCTATAAGGGGGAGCTCGAGTATAAATACATAAAGGAGCCTCTTAATGGGGCCTAGCGTAGTCGGGGGCCATTCATCCACATGTCGTAGGCTCGCCACTAAGTCTTCCCTATTAGGCTTAGCGCCGTCGCATAGCCAGCGATGCTACGAGCCCGTGTCAGTTAGAATGCGAGGCGCATCGTAGGTCGTAACATTAATAAGGGAGGTAAGTCGCGGAAGTTTTACATTATGTAAAGCTAGAGCAATTATTACGTTAGATCCTAATCATCTATAGCCCTAAAGAATATGGCATATAGGGCAATGCATAGCGTTTGTGTGGAAATGACTTTATTAAATGCCTTATATTATTAGCGTAAGCGCGTAGGTAATTAATATTCGTGAAGAAAAAAAATTAACGAAGAGATAGGACTAGTAATTTTACTCAACTTACTTTATATTATCTCGCAGTCTTAGAGGTTAAAGGTAGTAAAAATGTGGTTATTAACTAGCTAGCTATAAAGTATTTGCGTATCTTGTTAAAAATATTAAGAAGTAGTAAGTTTTACCGCTTTTACCGTAGTATTTTCAAGTATCTGCATCGCTTATTTATTATAACGGAAGATTTGGGATTAGATATCTTTAATACTTTTTAAATAATGTATAATATTTTATTTCCTTAGTAAGTTAAGTATATTAGTTAATGATAAACTTACCTCGTTATACCCTATGCTAACTAATTTATTTAGCGTATTAATTCTTATTTTCCCCCAAAGCTTAAGTAGATTTAATAGATCATTGAATCTTGCCTTAAGGTTTGGTGTCGGTGCAGTACCGGTTCATGTACCACGTAATATATCGATATATTAGTATGGCGATAGAGTAAACAATGTATAGTTTAAAAAATTTGTGTATTTCCTAAGAGAGTGCGAGGAGAGATAGACTATATACTACGAAACCCCACCGAATGTGCTCCGAAACTATACCGGCTAAGCTCTGACCCCTGACCTTGACCCGCACCCTCTTTTCTAGACCAAAGTATACTCATGTAGGGACCTATGGACTAACATTTAAATAATAAGAAAACTAATTTAAATATCTTGTGTTATGTTTTAATAAACGATTCTACTACTTACTCTTAAAATAAAAATCTTGCTTTTATTTATATTTGTAAATTTTGCAATAGATTTCGCTAGTACTTAGCGGTTTCTCGTTCGCGTACTCCTCGATTAGGGCAGTCTTAAGCTTATAATCGGCATTTGCAAAACCGGGTCAATTAAGGGTACCCTCGACTCGAGTAATAGTACGTACCTACGAGGTAAAGATTTACCTTTTACTAGCTTTCCCTAGGTTTTAAGACCTCTTATGCTACTTTAATACGGTATCGCTCGTAGAGGTAATGAAGTTTAAATCCAATTAGGAATTTAAGCACCCGGTGAGGATTAGTATTATTTAGTAATATATTAGCCAAGACCTTGGAATCTCGAAGCACCTCGGAAAATTAAGATTAATCGATTACAATTAGAATATGATTTTTTTCTACCCGATTACATTATCTCTTTTTAAAGTACTCCTTTAGTTTCTTAAGGTTCTTTTAGTTTAGTTCTCGGGGCTTATTTTGTGGGAAATGTAATATCTTAAGTCTAATCCGAGCCGTTTCTTGATACTTTTCTCGCCCTTTAATAGCTAGCCTCTTTCCCGATTTGCGAATCTCAACGGTAGTAGTATTTAACATATGTTATCTTAAGGGTTAAGTTAAATAGGATTGTTATAAAAGAAGAAGTAAGTGAGAGGATAGGAGGGTGTATTGCTTTTTGCGGGTTTATGAGAGTAGTCAAAATATACTACTTCTTGATTAAGCAAGCTCATATCCTCAACAAGACTATTCACGCTTAGCTAGGCTATCTCCCTTAGGATTTGGATTGTTACGACGCTTATTTATCCCTTTTCGCACCTTTCACTTGCTCTTCGTCTTTCCCAACTTAAATATTAATCGATATCCAACCTCTCGTTCCCAAGTCGTCGAGGTCTTTATACAATATAAATTTATAACCCTAAATACGTATATTTATCGATTTTGGGAAAGCACAAGCCGAGGCGTCGTCTTACATAACTTATAATACTCCTAATAAGCAGCTCTAATGCTTCAGCTCTTTTAGTTACAACTCGTTCCTAGGGAGTAGTCCGACGAGGTCGAGTAAGAAACGAAACCGCTTCTTAGATAACGAAAAGAATCTTATAACTATTATGGAGACGGTCAAGGTTCAAGCGTATAAAAGGAGCCTCTCGCGAGATTTTTAAGTACATGTCGTTATACTCGGGTGGTACCACTGATTCCGGTGTAAAATCGACACATTTAAGGGGTAAAATCCTGTGTGGCAAAATGTGTATTCAAGGAAAGGAGAGCTCTGTACGAGAGCTCTCCTTAAATGCTCGATAAGCGAGCATGTGACTAGAACGTGACGATTATTAAACCAAAAGTACGAATAGGGTCGCCGTGGGATTAATATAAGAAAGCTCTCGATGTCGAGTACCTTGATAACTTCATTACGGTGGCAAAACGAAAAGCGCCGCATTCTGGGTTAATTACTATTAAAGTGTTTCCCTTAGTAG
This sequence comes from Leptodontidium sp. 2 PMI_412, assembly GCA_021432625.1. Taxonomy (NCBI): domain Eukaryota; kingdom Fungi; phylum Ascomycota; class Leotiomycetes; order Helotiales; family Leptodontidiaceae; genus Leptodontidium; species Leptodontidium sp. 2 PMI_412. The sequence continues at coordinate 8,455 of MU270469.1, forward strand.
CGGCCGAGAGGATACTTAAAAGGCACTAATACGTAAAGCATAAGAATATTATTAATATCCTCGATACCTTTATTACTAATATATCCCTTTACGTCGTCCTCGAGCCCTACTTATTTCTCTTTTGCAAATTATCGAGGGAGCCAAGTACCCCAATGAGTAGTAGCTAGTAGCTATTCTTAAGCAGGTGAGATTTTTTATATCTAGTGCAGTACGAAGGCGAGCCGATTTGAAATCCGTCCATTTAGCCGATTGGCTCAACACGCGAGCTCAGGAACACCAAAATCTAGAACACCAAAGATACTTACTTTATTATAATAATTTCTATTAAATTGAAGTATTAATTATGAAACTCGTTTCCACCTTTACATTCCAAAATAAGAGTATTAATAGCTACTTGCCTAATAACTAATGCCCGAATTCTCTCTTAAGGGAAATTATACTACTCTACTCTCTACACTCTTTCGGTCTATTCTATAGTATAAGGAGCATTCTAATCTCTTGTAATTGCTATTCGGATTGACATCTAAACTCCTTTAATTGCGTTCATATTAATAGAGTTACTAATATGCTCTAATAAAGGAATGCCTACTTTCTTAAGCTTTCGCAGAGTCCATTTACTTGAGTGTAAAGGAGCACTATTTTGTTAGAAAAGATACGGAAGTTAATCGCTTTTAAAAGTATTAAGATCGTGACGTTAGACTATAAGCTCTTTCTAGAAAGGAATCAAATAAGGCTCAAGTACTTCGTAAGTATAACGCAAGTTATTAACTCCTCCACGAGACGGCCCTTTCTTGAATTTATGCGACTCTTAGTAGACTTCCCACAAAGCTCTCTTCTTTGGCCATTTCCGCTTTAACACATCCTACTTCTTTTCCTTCTCTCTTTCTTGTGTATTAAATAACTCGCAGTATTCAGCTTCCCATTCTTCGTTATTAATTTAGTTTATTCGCTTTTAGTTATCTTCCTTTTACTAATCGGTTTCGAGGTAGTAGATATAACAAGGGCCTTTGCAGTCGTACGTGAAGCATCCCTAAAACATTACTTTTGAGTAATTATTATACTGCCGTTTAATGTAATCAGGATAATATTGTTTTACATCCTCTTTTAATCGAGAAATCCTTTGTATTCCACGTTTTACTAAGACAATAATTAAAGCCTCGTCTAAGAAGATAACCTTTCGCTACTCTTTAATTCCCTAATCTTTCCGTGAGAGAGCAATCTCATATCGTTGGCGTCTTTGAAGCTCCGTAAGACTAAGTTTCTTTGTCGATTTCAATCTACGGAGGCCACGAGCTCTTAATTTCTTCTTAATCGTACTGTAGTAGAAATCAAAAAGGCCCTCTTCTGTCACAATAATATGCTATAGCTTCTTTCGCTGTTTCTTATTTAACGTACAAGCTTCTAAGAGGTTCGTAATCTCTTCGTTAGAGATCTTTGGCTTTACTCCGCTACCGGCTTTCTGTCGTATTTCTTCCACTTATTGTTGAATCGTTGGAGGAGGAAGGCCTTGCTCGTCGTATTGAATAAGCACTTCAGCGGAAGTATTCTTAATATCTGTCGTAGTTGACTTAGCTAAACCAGCTTTCCGAGCAGCTTCAGCTTAGTGAACGTATTACAAGCGAGTCAAAAAGACAGCTTTATTAATGTCAGTCGCGTGTTTCCCCATTGTGCTAATTTGAAAGAAAGACATTAAAAATTGTGACGCGGGGCAGAAATTTTGGTGGGGGATGCTTACAAATTTGCTCCGCTACTACACAAATCAAAATGGACGGTTTTCAAATCGGCTCGCCTTAGTACACTCGTTCACACAAAAAGATCATCTATGATCTAATCTATCTCGAAAGTAAGAAGTTCCAACATGGATTTCTTTAATGCTTAATTATCCTTCTTAGCGCCCAGGGCAACTTTAAAATTAGTTAGTTAATTATGTTCTACTTCTAACCTTAATTAACGAGCCTAATTAACTTGTAATACTATAAAATTATCGATAAGAAGAGCGAGCTTCGGGACGTGAAAGCGCTTAATTTAATTATAATAGAATTAATGCAAAATTACGTTAAGGACGATGGCGTGATTGGCGTGGATAATTTGTATTATTAGTCTTTTAATAGTAATATCATCGCCTTTTTTTTTTTTTTTTTTTTTTTGGAGACGAAATCGACTACTTCCCCGCTCGATTACAAAACGTATATAACTCTCTTTCCTTAAAGATTAAGGGCTAACAATCTTAGCATTTACTATTAAAATATTATACTCGCAAAAAAGATCTTTTAGGTTTAATTTTCTTAGCTAAAGTTACGGCACCGAGAAGTTATTTATGTAGCGCGTAATTAGTTAATTCAATTTAGATAATAAGTATTTAATATTTCGTATATAAAGTGAAGTCATTAAAGAAGTTTATAAATTAAGCTACTTCTACTCCTTTTCTTGCGATGGCGTGTTAAATTAGCCTAGGGAAGTAAAATAAGAATTAGTATCGCCACGTTCCCATCGCGTTCGAACATTTTATGAGGCCACGTAATCTATGCTGATATAGATACAGAGCCGGGCCGTTCACAGAATACTTAGGGTTAGGTGGGCTACTAAGCGGGCGGGGAGATATTAGTGATGACTGGTGCGCTCTCTAATCGAGTGGATAAGTTATCTTGGTGATTTAGTCCACTTTGCTACGCTATTTTAAAAACTCTAAATTCCACCCCTAGTTTCTCGCTTAATTTATGCTTATTTAAATATATACTATATTAATAGCCATTTTACAGGGTCTTTAGTATACTGTAAAGAGAGCATAAGCAAAAGCTCTAGAATAAGGTGCAGAGCACTAAAGGCTAAGCCCTTCGGGCACTGGGTCTTTAATGTAAGGTGGAAAAAGTCTTCAATTTCTTTCTAAAATACAACCTGGCAAGACCTCTTATACTACCCTAGAGGCAGTTTGGTTCATGCCTTAGAAGCCTTAGGCTTCATGATGTAAGCTGGCCCTAATGGCCGCTTCACAATACCCACCGAAATCTCAAATTCTAATAAAATTCTTTTTACTTTATTTACAGTACTAATAAGAACCTCGTCTTTAAGGTTTTAAGCTTCTTATTATACTAAAGATTATAATTAAACTTAAGGCTACTATAACTCGCAAACTTATTTAATATTACGTTTTGGAGAAAAGGGAACTAAGAGCTAAGTCATAATAGGAAGAGGTAAAAAAAAGATTTAAAAATTATAGTAAAAGAATCTATACGGCGATGTAAAAGTACGCTTTTTATTCTTAACTACCTCGTAATGTAAAAGAGTCATTTACTTTTAGATATTTGAGAAGACTTTTATTTTTACTTGTTTACTGGTATTCTTTAGCGATTTTACTAATATCGAACCCTAGTGAGCTAGTACAGTAAACATAGCGGCCCTCTCCTTGTTCTCTTATTCATTATCCCCTAATTTATTATCCTCTAATCCTTTGTCCTTAATTTCGTTGTTCCTCATTCCCTTACCCCCAAAGTCCTTTATATAATCGCAAAGAGCTATCCCTAAAGTCCATAATCTTGATGTCTCTAACGGGGGGCATATTTCGGTTCTTATACTTAATTTACTGGTTCACTTATTTTATTATGTTAGCCCTCACTTTGGTAATGATTATTTGTTTTATTTGGTATATGCTTAAATACTTTATTCGTTGATTTATTACCTTTCCTTCTTCTTTTATAGGATTTTTTCTTTCCCTTATCTCCCTTATGTTCGCTTTTTACTTATTCCCCGTTGAATCGTCTCTTTATTTATATTATTCTTATCATAGAGACCGTTGAAATTTATGTAATTTGCATTAGTAATATCCTTGTTATATTCTTCGTTTTTGCTTTTCGTTTATACATTTGGTAATTCGTTTAATACGTCGCTTTTTTGTTATGCAAAGTCCTAATTTATCCTCGCGTCTTTACTAATATTTATTACTTAGGCAATAAATACTAATAGGCCTTATTGTGTAAATAGTATATATTATTACTAATATCTATTGCCTCAAATTTTGGAAGTTGACGATTATAAAAGTAAGTATTTGCGTAGCGAATTTACTTTTCCTTAAGACGTATTTTAGCTTTCTCGTAAATCGATTTATTATTTTCCTAAATATATTTCGAATAATTCACCGCTTAGTAGCATAATATTGTTCGCTCTTATGCTTTTGCATGTTCTTATTATAATCGTTCGTGGTATTAAGACTTTTTTTTTAAGCGTATTAAAAAACTTTTATAAACTAATCGTAATATTTCTTATCTCTTAATAAGTTATAATACAAACGATTAATAACTACTAGGGTGGATTAGTCTTATGTTTTCTTCTTCTCCTCTCAATACTTATCTTTCGCCGCCCGTCGTACGAGCTATTTATTACAGCTGGCAAGAGGTTAATACGGCGAGTTGACTCTAGCTTTGTATTTAGGCCTAAAGCTACGCTCAGAATCGAGAAGAAAAGACAAGGAGAAAAGGAGAGCTCTTTATAAGAGGGAGCTCAAGTATAAATATATAAAAGACCCTCTTAATAAGGCCTAGTATAGTCGAACGCTATTTATATTAATATATCGCAGGCTCGCTACTTAGTCTTCCTTATTAGGCTTAGCGCCGTCGTATAGCCAGCGATGTTATAAGCCTGTGTCGGTTAGAATATAAAGTGTATTATAAGTCGTAATATTACCCCCCCTTCTTAAAAAACTACGTCCGTATAATTATAACTATAATTATATCGTCTTTTAAGTCGTTATAGTCGTTAATACTAGCGTTATAAGCCTTTAGCTATTTAAGGAGAGCTCTTGGCGGGCTTTTAGTATTAAGATACTTTAAGTAAAACCGTTTAATTATATACGGAGTTATTATAATATCCGAGTATAAGTATTATTCTAAGTCTTCGTCGGCGCCTAGCTATTTAATATAGTAAAATAACTTATTCTATATAACTTTAGAGCTAAGGATGCCTTTAATTTCCTTCTTATTTTATTTAAGTAATAGTTAAATAAGTGCCGGCGTAGCTTTAACTTGTCCCGGCAAGGGGTTATTAACGTACTTATAAAGTAAGTATAAGTAAAAGACGGGATAAATTAACTAGTCTTTTAAGAGCTTAACTCTTTAACTTTTTCTTTCTTTAGCGATTACCTTAATAGGGCTATACCACTTGTCGGAGACCTTCCTTAAAGGTCAGTCGACATTCTAGTTTTAAGTGTTAACTAATATTAAGTCGCTAACGTCCTAATAAATAATACGTCGTTTACGATTTACTAGTCGTTTTATTTTCTCTTATTAATCCTTTAAGGACAATTATATAACTTCCGTAGCCTCTTTTATTTATAATATTACTTATAAAGCTTCCTCGCGATTAAGTTTCTTTATTGCCGTAGCCAGAGGTTCTAAGTTAACTAAATCTTAAGAAGTCCTTAGTTTAATACTATTAAGTAGCTAAAAAAAGATAAACGGCTTAAGGACTTATATAATAACGTTAGTTAAGCGATGTTTATAATTAATAAGAGGTCGTTTTAATTGCTTTAGTAATAATAGTAAAAGGGACAGAGCCGCTACTTAATATATTAGTTTGTTACTTTTATTTAGCCGTTAACGTTTAAGTCATACGTTATTATAAGTTTTACTTTAGTTCTAAAGATACGACAGTACTCCTTTTAAAAGGAGGGGACAAACTAAAGTCCTTAGTCCGAGATAATAAAGTCTGGTATACCGAAGTGTCGGGTCTAATAAACAAGGAAGAGAATAACTATGCCTTTTATAGTAATTATATTATTATAAGGTAATAAATACGAAAGGGGCAAGTATAAGAGTTAAGTGAGATGTTATTAGGGTTATAGAAAGTAGTTTAAAGATAGGAGACACTGGTTATTTAAGACTAAGGTAAGTAGACAAAAGTGTGTATTATTAAATAATATTATATAAATTCAGCTGGCTACCCACGTAGTAATGTTTAATTCGGTTAGAAGAAGACCTTGCAGTCCCTAGATTAGAAGACCCAAAAATTTGCGACGATAGCGTTTAAAGGAAATTTAATCTTATGATAAATTCGAATTTTTACAAGACCAACAATCTACCCAATTCCATGACCTGTGCTGCAGTTAATTCCGCGATTCCCTCCTCGTCCTGGTCCCTAAGAGCGAGCCCCTCAATGAGGCGCCTACGCGTGGGTTTCATATCAGTACAGAGGTCTCTGGGGTCGCTGATGATCGAAGCTCGGAAGGACGTTCAAATGGCATTGAATCAAATATTATTGCAAAGGCCCACTATACTTCCCAATTATATACTTCATGATAACGCCGCAACCGCCTGGATTGTAATGCAAACCCAGCGCCAGTCATTTCGAGGCGAGTGCGAAAGAATGGTTTAGTATGCTACTAGTAATAGCGTGTCTTTTTACTTTCACATTTCTGGCCCTCATCAGCCTTGCGCTTTCCATTCCCCAGTTTCGCTTCCTTCACAACGATCCCATTATCCTCTGAATCGACCTCCAGCACCACAGAGTCGAACACACCATCCAGAATCGCATCATCGAGTTTGATATCCTCTAGAATTACGTCGGTCGCCTTCTCGCTCATCATATAGATGGCTAATGTCGGGAAAGCTCCAGGCACGCGAGGAAAAGCAGATGCATCCACGACCCGTAAACCTTCCGTCCCCCGGACTCTGAATCGGGAGTCGAGACATGCCATCGGATCGCCGTCTGGACCAATTGCACAAGTACTGGTGGCGTGGTGCGAGTATGATTCATTTTTGATAGCCCTCTTGATCTCCGACATCGTATTGACAGACTCCCCAGGAGATTTCTCGGTTAGTGGGCCGATAGGTTTGCCAACACCATTGAATATCTTACGAGCCAAGTCAACACCTTCAGTCATAGCGGTCAAGTCGTGATCTGGATCGTTGAAAGTGTCTCCATGATGCGGTTTTGCGAAGAAATTGAAGTTGATATCGGGGGTATCATGAGGAGACTTGGATCTAAGCTTGACGACGCCCGTATTATTTTTCGGGTGGACTTTGAGGATATCCCATACGAAGTTCTTGCCGTTCCCGAACGCGGCCCTGGCGTACCCGGGAAAGAAACCAGTGAAATCGAGTGGGCCACCAAAAATGAAGAGATCCTCGTCTCCGCCAGAAACACTTGAGCTTTTCAAAACCCCCCCAGCGATGCCATCACCACGGTATGGACCTTTTCCTTTGACCCATTGGGCAAGTAAGGGATCACCTGCACCACCGAAGGCACTGTTTTTGAGCAAGGAGAATACCTCGGGAGCCTCGGTGACAACACTGAACTCGTAATTGTCCTGCAGGTTCGTTCCAACCCCAGGAAGATCTACAACAACAGGGATGTCAAACTTCTCGAGCTCTGATTTCGGCCCTATCCCACTCAGCTTCAGGATTTGAGGTGTATTGAATGCACCTCCTGCGATGATGACTTCTCTCGATGCAATGACACGCTTTTTGATGCCTCGCTTTCTAGCGTCAAATCGAGGGTCGGCTTGGTACAGACTTGCACCTTCCAGAAACTCAACCCCAATTGCCTTCGGCTTCGGGCTGTAGTCGTCGAACAGGATCTTCGTCGCAAGACTATGAGTACGGATATATAAGGGGTATTTCTTGGAACCATCGGGATTCTTTGCATTGGCAGTAGCAACGAGAAAGTTACGTGGGCTGCTCCTCCTCCCTTCCTTGCTCATTTGCAACGTTATCTCATACACTCCATCTGTGCGCTGGGGGTGGATTGAGTTCACATCGTTGATTAATCCCTTTATAAGACCTTTTCCGCCTCGAGGATGTCTAGGATTGGTTGCAGCAACGGCCGAGCGAAGAAACTGCGCATTGGATTCCAAGTACTCCGAATCAGGATGGTCGGTCTCAAGCCACCCGTGAAACCCATGGCCATTTGTTCCTTCAGGCAGGTAATGGCATCGCTCCAGCCTTTCGAAAAGCCTGCGCATTCTTTTCGGCTCCCACGACTCGTCACCCGTCAGATCCGCAATGTACTTCCAGTCATCATCGTGCGGCAGAACCGCGACCAACGCATTATGGGTCGCACAACCTCCCAAAGTTCCAGCTCGGGGATAATAAATTCCCTTCTGCTTCGATCCAGGTGGCGGGTCCAAGCCAACGAAAATCGCACCATCTGGCGTCACCCAGGTCATCTTTGGGTCTTTGGCAGCTTGTTTCTCGTCGGCATAATGTTTAACAAAGAAATCCCATCGCATTGTTGGGTCTTCAGATGCCGCTGCGAAGAAAAGTGGAATTTTTTGGTTGAGATTCTCGCCTTGGTCGTCGCCCGCTTCGAGAAGGAGGACTTTGTGCCCATGGCGCGCGAGGTTGGCGGCGAGAGGGCCACCACCGGGTCCTGAGCCGACTACCACATACTCGTATTCTTCGATGAGAACATTTTCTTCGTGGTCTGGATATGTCATGGTGGAGTTTTGATGCCTCTAAGGTGTGGTTGATATGTTGGGGAGCCGGGCTACCGAAGGTAGGCGCAGATGAGCTAAGGATCTTGTCTTAAGCAATGAGAAGGCTGTTGCAGGTAGATGCTCTGGTACTGGAGCTCGACAATTTATGCCCGAATAACACCGCTATGTGTAAGATTCGAGCACTACCTCGCTCTCTCAATCTTACAAGAGCCCCTTGCTTGCAATTTGGCGGGTGGTCAGACAGCTGACCGTTCAAGGACACAGATCAGCCAACGGCCGCCCATTCCACGAAGGTCAGGGTACCATATTCAGGCAAATTCACGCCGGCAAACCTGGTACATACCCGATACATTGTGATGTACCAAATTCAATGTCAATTGTGTCAAGTCACATGTTCGTGGTAAGCCAATGGCATCAGCTTCGTCGCAGCCGTCTTCGGATGCTTAGACGAATAAGCTTACTCTGACCTGACTGTAAGGCCGAGGGAGGTATCGATGGGGCAGGTTACGAGACTAGAATAAGGACATTATTAGTACAGATGTGAGTACCTACTCCCGTAAATGGTCGCGAGAGGCATGACATGCAGCGTGATTTAGCTGAGTCCGCGGCTGTCTTCGTAGGGTGACTGCCGGATCCGGGTAAGCTGCTGAGATGGGTGTACCAATTGAGCCCCCCAAGATGGGCTTTATAGAACTGCTTACTGCGCTAGGATTCATTTCAGGAACTATGAGTCGGTATTTGTGGCATTTGAAGTTGTTTCAAAATTGCTCAATCCCTAAGCTTTTGTATTCTAACCCAGTATTTTATTTAGTAAAGTATTCCATGGTTAAATTTGAACATGTAATTAAGTCCCTATCAATCATATTTCAGAGTCTCAGACGAAGAGCGGATCACTACGGCAGGCTTTGCATCTCGAACTTAAATTCCCAGCGGCCGTCAACCAATATTCGGACCCACTCTTATGTTAACCGTCACCGCAAATAGAACATGCAGACATCAGCAACGAAATCTTAGAAGAGAGTCTGCTGACGAAGACGATGTGAGCTCTAGCAGGATAATACGGGTGAGCACTGTACATACAGGGGCCAAAACCGGTCACCCGAAAGGTTGAAGGAGAATCCGGCCTTGGATGCTTCCGCGTGTAGGGATCCTGTTTCAGCACCTACTTGCGTCCTGGCCTTTGGTGATAAATTACACCATATTGTTTTGCTTCATATCTCTTACTTTGGCTGATATATGGCAGTTTCAAGGTTAGCTACGTTCAATTCGGTCTCTTCAATAATATATATATGGCTATTGCCTCCCTTAGCTAGCAATGAACTAATCGACATTTTCCTGGCATGGTTGATCACGTGATTTATTTGACAAACTGGGAATGGCTACAAATCCTACTCTCAGCTGGGGGAACTAGCATCAAACTTGGATCAACTTCTTGGGTGGGTTGTAGTCTACCTCTATTCCCCGTGAAGGAAGAAATATTGACTTAGAGATTCCTGGGGATGTCGACTTAAGCGTCAAATGTGTGAGGTTAATGACTTTAGTAGGGAACTGGAGGCTGACGTGGGGCGTGGAGGGATGAGTCTAGTGCGAGAGGATGGCGGTAGAATTTTGGCTGATGAGAGTTTAGGGTAGTATCCAAGGGATGGGGAGAGGCGTATGCGTGGAAAAAGAAGTACTTAATAGATTGGGGGTTGCGGGTTGTAATGTTAGGGCGGTGGGGTGTGAATGGGAAATAGGGAATTATTCTGGATGCTTATATAATCGACCCTGGAACCGCGGGCTCGCTCCATTCCCTGATTGGGAGCGGAGAGCTGGTGGGGCGGATGCGGGGTAGCCCGCCCCTCCCTCGCCCGCGGAGCAGAGCCGCTAGGAGGGTTAACCTGGCATGGCACTGTAATATGGTTCCGATAACAGCGCGGCGCGATTTCCAATTCCTTGTACCTTGCTGCTTAGGCAAACTTATTCAATGGTACCGGCCACGCTTCCTCCACCTGCAGCCATATGTGCTGAGAACATCGCTTTTCTCTATCTCTTACATTCCGTTCCTGATCCGCCCTCTCGTAATCCGATCGACCGTTCCCCGATTCGTCAGGATGGCTATACATTATCCCTGCTGCGAGAGCGAAGCCTAACCGGCACACTTGCATTTCTTTCCAATCTGAAAGATGGGCCTGAGCATATTCCTGCTATCTGTGTTCAGGAATGTCCCCAATCACGGCGCTTAAACGTCCTACTTGCTGTGAATAAGGCCAGACCGGGCGATGGCAAGGAAGTCCTACAAACGCTCAAAGTAGACTTCGAGAAGATCTTTGTATTACTTTCCCGGGTATCAGACGGTCGGTAGTCCCATGTCTCATACTTCTCGCTCGCTGCTGATCAGACCCAGAAGACGGCATGGCAGTCACCGAGGAGCAAGTTTTCACTGAAATCATCTCCATGTGCTCGTTGCGCATACTCTGTCGTCTGCGACTCACCGCCAATAACAGGAATACCCCGAGACAACCCATCAAGTCACTGCTCCAGGACGCCGTGAATGCTGTCGGGAGGCTGGAAAAGGAGACGGTCCAGGACGGTGGGCTGGCCCTACTCTGCAGATCGTTTGTAGAAGGAGCTAAAGAGGTGGTGAAATTGCTTGATGCGTGGGCCAAATATCGCAAGCCTACCCGGCTACGGGAATTAGTGGAAGGAGTCGATCGCTTGTGGCGGGTGGGGGATCTTCGACACCTCCTTAGCTATATACCGAACCGAACCATGGACCCAGGATCGAGGAGGAACCTCTTGAATATCACCAGTAAGGTTGCAAGGTATCGGGAAGCTGCCAGATTCTTCCATCGCACAGCAAAGAAAATCCCCTTGGTCCGACAGATGAAAATTGTTCTCGTCGGCTTACCTCAGAATGCATTCCAGAAAACACCGACAGATCAATGTTCTCCCTCCTTGCCTTCCACACTCTCGCGAATCAATAAAACATATGGACAGCAGTGGGATGTTAGCCGAGTCTGTCGGTTGTTGAAGGTTGGCGAGGTTGAAACGAATGCACAATTTGCTCAGCAGACTCGACGGACCCTAAAGGACGGAAAGATCCATGCCGAGATCCAGTTACTCTTCTACTGTGAGCTCGAGGCTTTCAAGCTGCCGCCTCGAGTTTTTTGTTCGTCCAAGGACGCCTGCTTTCTTTGTAATGCTTTCATTCGCATGTACGGGAAGGTTCACACGCCGCGATCTCATGGAAGACTGTACCCCGGCTGGCGATTACCCCTCTCTTTGAGATTGAATGAAATAGAGCGAAGATTCAACCTGGAAATGGCAAATCATATAAGAAATAGCCTCATGACACTTTTTTCAAGGCAGAAGAAGACTGTCTATCCGGACCCACATGAGAGCACACTCCTTACGCTACCCATGTCAGTATCGACAATACGTAGTTTAGTGCTGCCAGGAGCCGAGGAGGATGAGCCCTTACTACCTCAAACTAGCTCAGACACAGATAAGATACCTTCTATTTCAACAAATCTCAAGGCAACATCGAATCTATCGGAGAGAACATCGAGTACTGGGCCTGCAGCACAGACAGGCAGTGCTGTACTTCAGCCTGGCAATGATATTACTCCACAAACACCTCCACCCCGAAGACTATCATCAGAAAGTCTAATTGTCGATAACTACACACTCCTCCAGGGCCAGATACTTCAAAAGGGTATTGAAGCTAACCACATATCACCACTATACGATGCCGGGCATCTCGAGGTTCAGATTGAGTACTCGACAGGGATGATTCAGACTGCACCTAATAGTCAACCCGAGAAACTCTATTATAGCATGGAGTGGCTCGAAGTCGGCGAAGCCGAGAGGGTTCTGAAAAACCCCTCATCCTTGATCATCGCTGCAGAATCGCTGGAGGGTGGAGTTTCAACAGACCGACACGATTTAAATTGTTTTTACATTACTGCTGGGAGGTCAGTTCTGAAGATCGTTCTTTATCCTAGCAATGCCAGATTATGTTCAAGTTTGTGACAACTCCCACCTGTCATATTCCATGAGGGCGAATCAAAAGAGGAAGGGTGTAGGGTAATTAATGCCAAGTGTGAATAAAAGTTTCGAGGTGATGCGGGCGTGCAGTTGATGAAATGAGGTCACACTTGATTGGGCGATATTAGGTGTTTGTACCGATGGTGAACTGTACTTCGCAACAAGATTTCGAGACAGTGCACCAGATCTATCACCGCAGTGGAGGTTGAGGCTGAATCTACCCCCAATTCAATGCCAAGCGTTGCGAACTTCCTAGAAGATTTCAAAGGCCTGCGATTGAAGAAGGACTGGTACTTTGGATAATACTTGTCGCAAGGTGCATTGAAGATCGAAGAGAAGTGCAAAATCGTCTCTGCTCAGGCGATGATCGATCAAGGTCTACTTCGTAGTAGGGGTAATAGTTGTCACTGCAGGGGGTGCTGCTCTAACTTAAGTTGGGAATAATGCTCGGAATTTGGAAACCCTATTGGACAATTTCCCCTGTTCTCGAAGAACTCTCTAGAAGTCTTAGCTATAACTATTCCCCCGACTACCAAAGTATATGATCTGCGGCGCGAATTTGAGGAGTTTTCACATTGGGAGACTTCTCGAAAGCCTCCTTGGGCAAAGCCTGTAGTCAACTTCTATAAGGTATTATACTAGATCGAACGCTTGAGAAATAGTGACGAAAAACTACGGATAACAGCAAATATTGCACTGCGCTTTGGACCGCGCTGGACACTGCCTATGGCAGCCAGTCTCGGAGCGTTGCTTCCTCCGCCGGAAAACATCGCCATTATTCGGGCATTTAGAGCCAAACTTTTCACAGGTTCGCTTACTCTCCTTAAATATTAGTTCAAGCCGATGTATCTAGATGACGATAGAGAGAACTCTTCCCCCCTGAAGACTAAAGTGAGAGCATACGATACCTTACCGGAGGTGGAACAATTCAACAAGATTATGCGGGACATTTACAAAGACTTCTGTGTTAAGAAGCTAAGACGTAAGTTGTCTATAGTTTATCTATTTTATTACCGGAAGTCAACTCGAAAGGCACGTACTAATAAGTTATAGACCATGTTGGGGAGGCCGAGGTTCAACTTCGCTATGCAGTAATATTTGCAATGAACCAGAGGGCTGGCCCACCAAGACTCCGTCCTCCTGGACTCTATCAGTGAAGGCGTGAAAGGCAGACTTGATATGGAAGCAGGCGTGAATGAACAATTGCTGGAAATGATTGGCCGTGATCGAGCGTTCCCATGACCCTGGTAGCCGCTGTGTCAGCAGGAAGTCCACGTAGCAGACGAATTATTTATTCTAGAGTCTTAGCTCGGTCACAGAATTATATTGTGATTTAGTTGGTACTGTACTCACAAGATGGCCAAATCCATGCGCCCACTAAGGTCAGACACAGTGTAAAATAACGTCCTTTGGGTCGGTACATTTAAATTAGGTGCTTTCATATTATTACGGTTGAAAAGTTGTCTAACCTCGACTCTAATTATAGCAATATCAAACGAAAAACGACTGTTGGCGAGCTTCTCGAGAGATCGAGTCAAGGAGGGCGAATGAACTCGTCGAATGGCATAATTTCTCTCGTGGCAGCAACCAAAACTCTCCAATATTGGCAGAAAGACTTCTCTCCTTTCACTTCGTTCACTCCCTCCAATGCGAGACAGACATTCTACTTTTCACCGCGCTTTGCTACTATCTGATTGAGCTTTCCTAGTATCTCTGAATGATCGAGCCAAAGACCTGGGACCGAGCCCTTGACGGCTTCCGATCTATGTAGCGAAGTTTCCCAGAGAATATTCCGAGTAAATCTCCTGGAGCTAAAAAGATCAAAGGGGATATAGAATACAGTTTTGGTGAGGCGGGTCTGGTGCCAATAACCCTTTTCTCGGACTTGCCCTCGTAAGGGATTACGCCAACGAACACAGGTTTGAACGACATCGCGACCCTCATAAAATTGATTTTTTGCGATGATCTCTACACTTCGGTAGAGTCTAGGAAGGACAATACTGTGGAATGATTTTGAGACCTCGCATAAGCTTTCAAGATCGCGCCGGTCGACAATCTGTGCTATATTAACCGAGAAGTGAGAGAGAATAATCCAACGGTGTTTACCAGCTCGAAGACCATATCTTGAAGCTCCCCAGTGCCAGTGTGAGCTGGTACGTTCACGACGACTAGAATAGGACGACGTTTGGTTTTGCATCAGAACAGCTTCCGGCAAACTGCCCAGAAGAACAGGTGGCTCTGTACGGAAGGGCCATTCTTCACTGTCAGCAACAATATCAAGTCAGCAGTAGCATCTAACGCAATTCTCTTCCCAGTGAGAGCTCAATTTACTTTATTTGCAGAGCCCTAGCCTCTACAGTCACAGCTTCATCAAATTCGTTGACCCAGATACTGACAACAAACTTGAACAAAGGCACGCAACGTTGCGAACGTTGTCGACGTCCCTACCTCCCCGCCAACCTGAACACTCTCTTCGGACCAAGTTCCTCTACGAGCAACAATATCGATACGTAATTCGCAGATCTGTACAGCGCCCGTCGACAGGCATGGATTTGAGAAGATAACTGTCGTAAATGCCAGAAGCAACTGGCTTCACGAGTCTATCTTCCTGGCTACATCTCTTCGCGATGGGGGCACACAATGTGCATGTATAGGGACACATACACACGAACAGAAGCTACGATCCGGCGAGAGTAGAGAACGGAACGAATATGAGGTCAAATAATCAAACCTGCAAAGTCTAAGTCTAGGACAAAATGGTATTACAGTCATAACAAGGAAGCTTTGATAGTGTGAATTATGTAAAGATATACTATCTTAGTTACTCGTTCGCAAGATTATTACATTAGGTGATAGCAGAAATGAGATACAGTATCATGCGCCTGCTCAATACATCCGTGCCTCAGGAGCCCTCCAAGGCACGGGCTCCAGTTGTGGCTTTGGCTGTGGTTCTAGCTGTGGTTCTGGCTCTGCTTCGGGCTCGCCTGCCTCTACCGCAGTACTTCTACGCCGGCGGACACGAGTGCCCTTGCCAATCTTCACCTTCTTCGTGCTACTCACCACTTCCACCTCTGGCTCTAGCTCTGCTTCACTTGCCTCTGGCTCTGTGTTCTTACGCTTCCGGCCGCGTTTTCCCTTGCTTTTGACAGAATCTTTCGCAATCTCGAGGTCCTTAAAGCTCATTACCTTTGCCTTCCCCTTGCCTAGTATAACTGGCTTAGTTGATCGGCGAACTTTGGCTTCATTGTTTGCCTTGGTCAAGGATTGGTTTCGATTGTTAAGGAGAGCACACTCGGCAAACGATACTTGAGCGGTATTTGCAAGCTTTTGTAGGCCTGTGTACTCGTCGCATTAAGTGTTTGCGTATCCTGTTTGATCTGGTTGTATGGCGATATGAGACCCTCCGCTGATACAGGCGTTATAATCGTCATAGGTATTTGTATAGCTTCATCTTGAGGATAAGCAGCCGCTCTTATTGCATCGATTTCGGTACCGGTCGGTTATCTAGGGGACTTCAATGTATTTTTAAGTACTCTATCCGGGTTATCTAGAAATAAACCACATGTAGCTTATCCAGATGTGATATTTCTCTTCGTAAAAGCCTTTTCTCTCGCAAAGCTATATAAGGAGGTGAAATGTTCCTTGCTAACGGTATTAGTAAGTTACGTCTTTAAAATAATCGTTGAACTCGTTCACGATAGGCTACCTTCAAAGGTGCAAAGGGTCCGATATCACACGGTTAAAGCTTATGTAAAGTGTAAGAAGGTAAACGACAAAGGATGATGTTGTTTTTCAAATAGAATTCTAGGATTTCTAGCGTCTCGTAGGTTTTGAAACCATCACAAATTAACACGTGTGGTTTCTAATTAGCACGTTCTTTTATTTGTGCGACAAATACAAGCTTAAGCTACTTAAAGCTGATCTTGGAGTCGGTGTATTCAGATTCGAAGCAAGTATAATACCATCTAGGGGTAGGAAAAGTAGTCCAGTTACTTCGATGGGTGATAGCTAGCCAAATAATCATTAGTAAAAACATCCTATTGTTTGTACTTATATACTTAATAGTAGTCACCATCGTACGCTTAATACCAGCGCCTTTGTAATCTCGCGGATCATCCTTACTAATTAGGATTTTGACAAAGCCGAGCATGCACAGCATGACTCCCGTCTCGTGCATGTTGTAGACATTCTCTAGTAGAATAGCCGGATCTCGCAATACCTTTCCGATCACATCACAACACGATTATCACAACTTAGAACTGGTCAACCTATCCAGATTTGCAAGCTCGAGGATTTGCATGACAGTGTTGATATTTTGCCAAACGTGTCGAGACGGGAAGGACTGAGAAGTTGTAAGAACGTTATGCATTTCTGTGATGCGGATCTAATCTTGTTAACGGATCCTGATGCTATCATGCTTGCTTGAAATTGGACGGACTGCCTCTTGCACTGGCTACTGCCGGAGCATATCTTAATCAAGTGGCGGTAAGTCTTTCGGACTATTTACGGCTATACAAGCAGTCGTGGGTGCAACTCCAAGAATCAAGTCCGGAACTGGACTCGTACGAAAACCGAACGCTCTACTTTACATGGCAGATATCATTCGATCACGTCAAACAGCAAAATGGCCTCGCAGCTAAGCTTCTTTGTTTTGGAGCTTGCTTCGATAGCCAGGATATCTGGTTAGAGCTTCTCCAGCACTGTAACTCGAACGACCCAGACTGAGTACGAGAACTGACAAAAGACGAAGTAGGCTTTCATCAAGCAGTTCGGGTATTGAGTAGCTACGGGCTAGTGGAGGTAGACATTGGCCTCGTCCAGGGAGAGGATGCTGGAGGTCTTCTAGGTGTGGAAGAGAAGCCGCATTCATAGTCGCATTTGCGGGAGAAGTGGTAGTGGACCGAGACTGGGGTTTCGGCTGTGCTCCTTTGCTGAAGTTGATTGAAGTGATATAAGAGGTAGGCAGCACAATTCATGATGCAAGAAGCACCCGTGATACTAGTGATGAGTGGACTGCTGAAGAGAGTTGAAGAGAATTGAAGACAGCATAGTAAAAGTTGGAGATCTTTTCTGTAGCGATTTCGAAGGGAATATTTTCATTTCACCAAGAACCCGCCTGATTAATCTCCTGGTCTACCAATGAGTGACGAGTCTCTGTTGAGTGCTGGTTTGCACCGTGTGCATGGCTACTCACAATCCATCCGTGACACCTCAAGTATTGACTATGAATATAGACTTCCAAGCCATTCTTAGAGCTCTTTCTTAAGACCCTCGTCAAAATCGCCAAGAATAACAATGGTTTTCAAGTACCGAAACTGACGCAATGCTTCTAATTGTTCATCTGGCCAAAATCCAAGCTGGGATTGCTCTAAAACAGGTTACTTAGGCTGCGGAAGGACATTTCTCGAGACATGAACGGTGTTCGCAATAGTGTATGCAATATAATTAATACCCCCTACTATAGTGATATAAGACCGTTCTGAAAAATACGTAGTAATATAAGACCGTTCCTAAAATACGTAGTGGTATGAGCTTAATATCTCTATACTAAATATTACTACGTCGTATACTAGTATACTAGCGTAAATATAAAGAGGTAGAATAAGAAGTAAAATGTTGACTTTTAGCTTATAATTAGAGGGTTAAGAAGCAGCTACGGGCCTACTTGTACTCTCCTTGTCTGTTTAAGAGATTTCCTTACTTTCTAACTAAATTTGTAAGAGAGTTTAAGAGTATAGGACTACTCTAAGAGGCCAGAATCGTATATTAACCAATCGGATGCCTCATCCTTTCTCCTATCGATTCCCTTTGATTCTTTAGTATACCGAGCCTTTCTATATATATCCTAAGGTGTGATATCACCTTAATTTTGATAGTAATTTAGCTTAATTTAAATACCTAGATATATCCCGCTATAGTGTTAAAATGAGGATATGCGTATATCTATAGTTCTTAGTATCCGCCACTTCTTTGACCTGCGATTTGGATGCTGTATTGCTTGTCTTTAGCTAGGAAATTAACAGAATTTAAAGCCTAAGGAGCTCGGAGGACATGAGGGTATTCGTAGAATTATAGATGTTACTTAAGAAGCATATTTAAGGATCCTAGATGTGGAAATTGTTACGACCTACGATGCGCCTCGTATTCTAACCGACACGGGCTCGTAGTATCGCTGGCTATGCGACGGCGCTAAGCCTAATAAGGAAGACTAAGTAGCGAGCCTGCGACATATTAACGTGAATAGCACTCGACTACGCTAGGCCCTATTAGGAGGGTCCTTTATATATATATACTCGAGCCCTCCCTTACGGAGAGCTCTCCTTTCCTCCTTGTCTTTTCTTCTCGATTCTGAGTGTAGCTAGAGGCCTAAATATAAAGTTAGAGTCTACTCGTTATATTAACTTCTTACTAGCCGTAATATAAGAAAAGACTAGTACCGCTTCGCTATAAAGCGTTATATCTCACTTAGTCTTGCGCCTTATTGACCTGCCCTTATAGTAAGTTAATAATAAGCCTTAACACCTTAGCCTATTCAATAGATAAGCACTTCTCTGCCTTAGTAATAGACTGTCTTAGAGAAAGTTAAATATTCTTTCGTAATTAACTTGCCTTACCGTAACTTGACGCGCGCCCCGTTTCGAACGTATATCTAATTAATATATTTATTAATAACCTTAAACACTTCTCTACTTTACCTTACTACTACTACTGACTTCTCCCCCTCGTCGGCGAAGCTCTAGAGAAAGGAGCGCCCTTATACGGCTAGGCTTTACTGACACCCTTATCCCTTTAGTCGAGACTCTCTCGGAGGAGCCGGAGAGCTTTAACGGATTCGACTTAGACTTAGAGGACAAACCCTAGCGCTTCTTTAACGTATTACTAGAGCCTATTAATATAGAAGGCCTTACCCCTACTTAATAAGCTAAAGTAAATCAGCTAATTAAGGACTTTATTAACTCTATTGTCGCCGCTATTATTATATAAGCCCTCACTTAATATATTATTAATAACCCTCGCTAAGGGACTAATACTCCCTCCCCTTCTAACTAATTCGTACGTGCTCTTACGACAGACCTTTAGCCTACCACTAATTATTACCTCCTTAAGCTAAACCCTATTATCCCTGCCGTTAAGCTTAATAAGGTCAAGTACCCTTATACTCCTTTTAGTGACTATAAGGGCGAAATTAAATACGACACTTAAAAGATAAATATAAAGCTCTTTATTTAAAAGTACTTAAGTAACTTCCTTACTAACGAATCGTAAGTCTATACTTACTTTAAGTATATAAAGGGAGAGGCTAAGACTATTATCTTTTAATAAATAGACCCCGACTTCACTAGAGACTTTAATAGAGCCGCTGACGTCTTAAAAGCCTTAGACTAACGTTTCTTTAATTACAACTAAGTATAGGCCGCTAAACTTAAGTATAACTAATTATAAATAAGTAATATAACTTATAACGAATTCTATATAAAGTTCACGACATATATAACTATTAAAAAAATCTCACTTAACTATTAGTTTAATAACGTATACGAGAAAGTCTTAAATAAACTTAAGTATAATATTTAAATTAAGAAGTATAAATTCGCCGGAGATTATACGGCTCTTAATAAGTTTTTAGCCGTCTTAAATCGCGAGCTATAAAATATTATTATTAGACGAGTTAATAGACGTGTTACTATTATTATCCGCGAAGCCCTTCGAGTCTCCTTTAATAATATTAATACTAACGACTCGCGTAGTATCTTAAAGAAGGACAACTAGCGTTTAACTTCACTTACTTTTATTACTCACGTATAAAGACTATTAACTCTAAGATAGTCGTTAGATGTCCGCTAGTATACGCCCTCTCCTTTGCCTGTCTTACGCCGACTTAAGTCCCTTGTACTTCCTCTTATACTTAGGGACGTCTCTTTTAATACTTATTTCTATTATAGTAAGACCGGCTATTAAACTAACGACTGTCTTAAGCGCTATAAAGACTAGGCCCTTAATAAATCGATTTCTTAATTAGTCATTAGTAAGGAATTAGAAACTAACGAGCTCTTAAAAAACTCTTAAGCCGTGGCAAAGACTTACACTTTAGTATAAGCCATAATTTATAAAAGGACTTAATATTTAATTTCTATACTCTTATTAAAAGACGACAATTCTTAATTAGTATTAAACTAAAAAGGAATAGATTCTTTATTAAAACACTTATATATATTAATAATAAAGCTAATATTTTTAGTGTAATTAAAACCTCTCTCGTATATTAACTCGTTAAGTAATTTAATATTTTATTTATATCCTTCCCTTAGTTAATTGTCTTAATTAGCTATAATAGCAAGAAAAGAAAGCTAATTAATATAGTCGTCTTACTTACTTTAACAATTAACTGCCGGCGAATTAACTTCCCCTTTTTAGTAATTAACCTAAGAAACACTAACGTCTTAATTAATTAGAAGTTCTTAGAGTATTACGACTTAAAGTAGTTATATACTAAGAACCGCAATCGGCTAAAGTAGTTACTAAATATATTAGTTTAGCCGTACTTTAACTAGCGAGTCTTTATTAATATTAACCGTTCTAATAAGTTAATCGTTAAGTCTTACTAGCTTAATACAAAATAAAAAGATGCCTTTATAAACGTAAATAACTACTGTTAAAGGTAAGTTAAGATTACGGCACTTAATAATTTCTTTAAGTTAAAGGTCTTTATATAACTTACTACTAGTGTCTCGCCGACTCGACTCTCGAGCTTTACTAGAGAGGTTAAGGAGCGCCTACGTATTATAGAGGATTAATTAAACCCTTTAATATCTTATGATCTAGGATTATTATTTAAAAATAAGAGAGCCCGTGGAGCCTCCTTAGTAAATTATTAATTAAAGGCGCTTATTACAGGGATCTTCTTTATATCAGTAGTAGCGATATTTACTATGACCTCTGACTTAAGAGAGCTAAGAAGAATAAGGAAGAAACCTTTATAGCGTTAATATATAAAATCGATTAAGAGCTGACTCGTTATTAGTAAGAGGCCCTAGACTAATTAAGTGTCGAGCTTATATTAATAAATAGAGACTTGACTCTAAAGGAAGCCCTAAAGGCTAAATACGCGTAAGATAATAAATTAGTAAGTAAGAAACTCCTTATAGAGTATTAAGAGTATACTCCTCTCTTTTCCCGGCGGGCCTCCGACGAGCTACTAGTGTATTACTAAGGCGTAGACTACTAAATCGAGCTTACTAAGGAGAACGACTTGTCCTTTGAACTTCTCTAGCGTATAACTAAAGAATAGCTATTAGAGACTAAGTAGTATATTATTAATAACTTATATAAAGGTTTTATTAAACTCTCTAGCGTATTATATACGGCCTTTATTCTCTTTATTAAGAAAGTTAATAGTAGTCTCTGGCTATGCGTCGACTATTAGAAGCTAAATACCCTATTAAAGAAGGATCTGTACTTAATTCCTTTAATTAATAAGATAATAGTACGTATTTATAAGGCAAAGGTCTTTATAAAGCTTAATATTTAGTAAGCTTTCTATTATATTTATATGTCCCTTAAGAGCGAGGACTATACGACTTTCTATACTTAATATAGTACGTATAAGTATAAGGTCCTTCCCTTTAGCCTTACGAATAGCCCGGCGACCTTTTAGCGATTTATTAATAATATCTTTATAAAGTACTTCGACGACTTTTACGCGGCTTATATAGACGATATCTTTATATATTCGTTTACTTTAGAGGAGTATAAGGTCTATATTAAGAAAGTCATAGTAATATTATAAGTACACGGACTTTAAGCCGATATTAAGAAGTCTAAGTTTAATATATAAAAAACGAGGTTCTTAGGATTTATTATTAGCGTTAATAGCGTGAAAGTAAACTTAGAGAAAATTAATGTAATTAAGGGCTAGTAATACACTAATAATATATAAAATATACAAAGTTACTTTAGTTTCTGTAACTTTTATTACTGATTTATTAAGGACTATAGTTGTATTACGTGACCCCTCTTAATACTTACTAGAAAAGACGTTCCCTTTAAATTTAATAGCGCCTATAAAGACACTTAAGAAACTCTCTAGGAAGCCCTTTAATTTACGCTAGTTCTTTGCCACTACGACCTTACTAAGTAAATATAACTAGAGACTGACTCTTTTAATAAAGTCGTCGCTAAGATTTTGTTTTAATTATAAGAAGACGGCACTTTTTACCCCGTGGGATACTTCTCTAAGACTATAATAGACCTTAAGCTTAACTACTTAATCCACGACAAAGAGATACTAGCGATTTTCTAGTTATTTAAGTAATATTGCCCGGAGCTCTTAAGTGCCTAGAGAAATGTCCTTATTTACATAGACTACTAGGCCCTAGAGTACTTTATAATTACTAAGGACCTTACGGCTAGGCAGGCTTAATAGGCTGAGTTCTTTACGGATTTTTATTTTACGATTATATATTATACCGGGACAACTAATACATTAGCCGATACCTTGTCTCGACGGGATTAGGACCTTATAGTTATAGAGGCACGTAAGCGGGCTATTTATAGTTAATAATTAATTCCGACTAACAAAATCGACTCGCGAGTCGTTAGCGACTTCTAGCTCTCTGCCGTCGATCTTATAGACGCCTATATCGAAGTCGTAGAGACGATACCCTTAGCACTTATAAAGGCTATAATCCTGGACTACGACGCTAAGCTACGTAATAAACTAGAACTAGAACCTAAGCTTAATATAAGAGTACTAGTCGACTTAGAAATCCCTACGCTAAAAGAGTTAGACTTTAACTCTATAGTAGCCTATAATATCACGGGATATAATATTATTAATTAAGTACTTTTGGCTAATAAGTCTTTGCCTTCGCTAGAGCCTCTTTAATAAAAAGCCAGGGAATAGTTATTAAATTATAAGCTAATAAACGACAAGTTACTTTTTTAAGAACGCCTAGAAGTGCCCTTAAAACTACTAGAGTTTTACACGACACTTATTTACTATATATATTCTTAACCTTTAGTGGCACACGCGGGGATTAGAAAGATAAAGACATTACTAAGTCGTAAATATTATTAAAACGGCCTTACTACCGACATAACTTAATACGTAGTAAACTGTAGTTACTCTCGATAAAAAGCCCGTAGGGATAAGACTCCTAGTTTCTTATACCCCCTACTAATACTTACTTAGCCGTATTAACGCTTTATAATAGACTTTACAAAGTTATTACTTAATAAGTACGGCTATAACTTTATTATAGTTATCGTTAACCGCTTATTTAAGAAACTAGTCTTAATACCTTATAATAATATAATTATAGCTAAATGTATAGTTATTTTCTTTTTTATTTATTAGACTTAACACTTTAATATACTAGACTTTATTATCTTAAACCAAGGACCTTAATTCGTCTCCTTCTTTTAAAAGGAGTACTATTATATCCTCGGGACTAAAGTAAAGCTAACGACGGCGTATAACCCGAACGTCGACGGCTAGACGGAAGTAACAAATTAATATATTAAGTAGCGGCTCTATCGCTTTTATTACTATTACTAAAATAATTAGAGTAACCTTTTATTAATTATAGACATCGCTTAATTAACGTTATCGCACGAGTCCTTAGGCCGCCTATCTTCTTTTTAGTTACTTAACGGCGTTAAGCTAAGGACTTCTTAGGACTTAATTAATTTAGAGCCGCTAACTATAGTAATAAAGAAACTTAACCGTAAGGAGGCTCTATAAGTAGCTTTATAAATAAAGGAGGTTATAAAAGTCACATAGTTATCCCTAAAGGACTAATAAGAGAAAATAGAACGACTAATAAATCGTAGGCGACGCGCTATTAATTAAGACGTTAGTGACTTAGTACTAGTTAATACTTAGAACTAGAACGTTGACTGACCTTTAAAGAAGTTGTCTAATAAGTAGTACGGCCTTATTAAGATAATCGCTAAGGAAAGAGAAAGTTAAAGAGTTAAGTTCTTAGAGGACCAGTTAATTTATCTCGTCTTTTACTCGCACTTACTTCATAAGTACGTCGACAACCCCTTACTAAGACAAGTTAGAGCTACGCCGGCACTTATTTAACTATTACTTGAGTAAGATAAGTGGGAAATCGAAGGCATCCTTGGCTTTAAGGTTATACAGAATAAGCTATTCTATTATATTAAGTGGCTAGGCGCCGACGAAGACTTAGAGTAGTACTTATACTCAGACGCTATAATAACTCTATATATAATTAAGAGGTTTTATTTAGAGTATCTTAATACTAAAGGCTTACTAAGAGCTCTCCTAAAGTAGCTAAAGGCTTATAACACCAGTATTAACGACTACAATGACCTAGAAGACAATATAGTTATAGCTATAATTACGCGGACGTAGTTTTTTAGGAGGGGGGGGTAATATTACGACTTATGATGCGCCTTTTATTCTAATTAACACGGGCTCGTAGTATCGCTGGCTATGCGACGGCGCTAAGCCTAATAGGGAAGACTAAGTGGCGAGCCTGCGATATATTAACGTGAATAGCACTCGACTACACTAGGCCCTATTAGGAGGGTCCTTTATATATATATACTCGAGCCCTCCCTTATAGAGAGCTCTCCTTTCCTCCTTGTCTTTTCTTCTCGATTCTGAGCGTAGCTAGAGGCCCAAATACAAAGCTAGAGTCTACTCGCCGTATCAACCTCTTGCCAGCCGTAACAGAAATAAAGTTAGTTCTTTCTTTAATTAAGTTGTTTTTTAATGCTAGAATTACGGAATCATCGAATGAAGCTGTGGAAGGTATACTTACTTATTATCTTTGTAAATCTAGTAGGATTTCTTTATTATATTACTTCTAACGGCTTTAACTTTTTCTTTATTATATTTTTACTTCTCTACTTACCTCTATAACTTCTTTAACACTTGTTTCTTTGATTATTCGGCATTATGTCGTCCTAAAGCTCTAATTACTTCTTTATATTATCTGATCCTACCTGATGATTCTTTTGTATTAGTTCTTATCGAAGAGGAGAAGTAGAAAGAGCTTATTTTCGAAATCGATAATATATTGAAGGAGATTATTAATTTAACTAAGAACAATTAAGGCTAATATATCTTTAAAGCTTAGTTTAAAGCTCCTTAATCTTCTAATAGTTCTTATCCTAAGGATTCTTTTTCTTAAGACCTTATTAGAACTATTCTTAACTTACAGAGCAATATCTGTTAAGATAATATACTCACAACCCTCTTAAACCACGGAATGAAACGCTATCAACGTTATATATATGAAAACATATACCGAATAAGAATCCTTAGTATATTTACTTTAATAGCGAAAACTAAGTCGAATTTCGATGTATTTATTATGTTTGTCGATACTGCGAAACTGAAGGGACTAGAATTATTAGTTCTTAATTTGTAAAAGAGCATAGAATCACGAAAGATTCTCTATAGTAGCAGAGAAAAAAGCGTGTATTACGAGCATTTAAGAAGGTTATAGGGTTAGTTATAAAGACCGAGAGGTAGAGAATAGAAAGTCCTTACGAAAAGCTACCTTAAAATAAGGAGTTCCTAAGTCTATACTACAAGGCCGACAATCCATTTCCGAATTATACTAGGAAGGTGCTAGTTATCTTCAAAAGCTTCTTATAATAATTAAAGATCGATTAGCTAAATAAGATCTGTCGTACAGGCACGGGCCTACGGCACCATGTCTCTGCTGAGTCAGCAGCCCCTACTCGTGTATATAGTCAGTTACTCCCTACGAGCCTCCTTTTACAGAATTCAGACAACTTCACTACCCTCTTTGAGAGCACCTACTTTATGCTCCACTTCTGTACCACAAGTTCTTAATCAAGAGGCCCTTGGTCGTAACATTACTTATGCGCAAATCAAGGTTTTTGGAGAACGACTTCTAACTCTTTAAGGGGATTATTTATTACTTAGAAAGCAGTAGATATACCGGTTTTTGGCACACTGCCTTATTCTTAAGACTAAAAGGTAACTTAACATCGATTTAATACGTGTGAATTGCGCTATAACTAAAGTTATTCAATTATAGTTTCAAAAACTAAAGGTCTTAGCAATTAAGGTAATTCTAGCTACGTAATAATGAAATATAAACGAAGCTAGTATTATAAAAGGTTATAAAGCTAATGAATATATTATAAGGTATACTAAATAAGTACGAGTTTAAGGAAAACAGCTTTGTTCACGTGCTTGACTCTCGTTAATCGAGTATGTATTAGCTATAGGAGTATCAACTAAATCTCTTATAATTTACAAGTGCAAAATGGTTTAATAATACTAGTTTTAAACTTAATTAAACTTATTTAAATCTTAGCACTTTATTATAATAAAGAATAAGTAGACAATTAATACTACTACTCTTAAATAGCTTAAGAAGATATTTATTCCGTAAACTAAACCTCGTGATTATTTAGCTTAATTACTTATTTTAAATGGTTATAGCAGTTCAACACTAATTGGAAAGCGCAACTTTCTCTTATACTATTAAAAGGCACGCAAAACTAGTATTATACTTAGTAATATTAAGGCTTGTTGAAAAGCTAGTGGGTTATAGCCAGTCTCTATTACTAAGCCTCTAATAAGTAGATTATTACTAAAGAATAATAATAAACTAATTAAACTAACCTCTTAAGAGATACCTACTTTACTCTTAAAGCTTCTAAAAACACCTTTACCCATCTCTACTTTAAAAGGCTAAAGAGATCTTTACTTAAGATTAAGCACTTTAGCAAATTCATCACATAACTAACCTTTAACTTTTAACTTAATAAATACTCTTTAAGAAAATTACTAAGGGGTTTAACTAAAAGGATTTTAATTTAAGGCTGGCTAATATACAAATTTAAGATCTAAAAGCTAAATTAGAGTAGTTGAAGCTAAGAAAACGTAGAAAAGTTTAAACAAGTCTAAATTCTAAGTGTATTATAATATGTACTATTTAAGAAGCTCAAATTATAACTAGAGATCGTGAAATTGGAGCTATAAAATCAAAATTAAAAGACGATCCAGATCCTACGGAATTATTCATAAAAGTTAATATAACGTAGAGTTATTAGGTAAAGAATAAAAGGTACTAAAATTAAGCGAGGTGGTCGGAAACCAGGGATGGCCAGAAAGGGGGGGGGACTTACCCGGGAACATTTACCTCTCATAATGGACGTGAGAAAGTACTCGAACCTCGCCGGCGAAGTTCCGATCGCCTATGATCTTGCGTCTCATCACGCATTAGGCGGGGGATCTTATGCTTTCCAAGCCGATTATCTTTCATACCTAAAGACCTTGTTGCCATCAGGGTCAAAAAGAACTGAGGTCAACATCATAATCCAGCCAAACTCGTCCCCGCATGAGGGTCACTTTGCAGTCTTGGTTTGGCTTTCATTGTCGCCCGTCGTCTACAAGATCTTGACATGGAAACCATCGTAAGATGCGATCTCT
Organism: Leptodontidium sp. 2 PMI_412; assembly: GCA_021432625.1. Taxonomy (NCBI): domain Eukaryota; kingdom Fungi; phylum Ascomycota; class Leotiomycetes; order Helotiales; family Leptodontidiaceae; genus Leptodontidium; species Leptodontidium sp. 2 PMI_412. The sequence continues at coordinate 36,357 of MU270469.1, forward strand.
GAGACCAGGCCAAAGGAGAGGAGCATGAGATTGAGGGTATCAAATACCACTCAAGTCAGACTCAATTTATTTTTTCGCTGGCTCCGTTTTAGTCTCTGGACGTGAGCAGCTGCCGCTTTAACCTGAGCACGTGTGTTTCTTTTCCCTTTCTCCTGTTGGGGGGAGGATAGTGTGACTCTTGCTTGAGATATCTAAATCTGACGCTTAAGTTTTGCCCCCTGTCTCTGCACCCGCCCGGTCTCCGCCCACGCCTATTCATAGATTTGCAAGCGATTGTAGCAAATCGGAAAAGCAGTCGACTTACAGCACTGACTCTCAGCAGCCAAGAAGCATTTCAATCTGATTCTCACCGCTCTTATAAGAATATTGCTCTTAATATTCTTGGGACATTATGGCACATAGCCTTCTCAGGGCCGTATATATTATGAGAATCCTACCAAGAATTCTGGGGTCTCGAGAGAAATAGTGTCCCAAGATAAGTACCACCTCATTCCAATGGATGCGCTAGTGTGAGGGAGCCGAATTATGCTCTCACCGCGAGCAAATTGGCTTCTTGACGCTGGCGCATCCATTTCTATAGCGCTTAACGGACGGTAGCGTTGAAAAGGGACCAAAAAATTGGCTCCCTGACGCTGGTGCATCTATTTTGTTGGAAAGGGTCAAAGCTCGGGCTTTCGCGGTAAGCACGTGAGTTGATCATATGACTTGAGAATTGAAGAGAACCGAAAATCTCCACCACACCAGTGACTGGTGGTTTCGAGCTGCTAGGGGGCAGTGAGCAGAGGTGAAGTGGTAGAAGCTGCGTGTAAAGGGTAGGTAAGCGCGAGGTAAGGCGAAGGTGAGCAAGGCGGCGCGAGGTCACGTGCACTGTCGCTTTGGCGAGACACAGAAGTAAGTTAGGATTCAGGTGAGATAACAGATGGTGCATTCTCTATCAGAATCCGAGCCCTGACTCTCAAACCTCAACGGACGAGGCCATAACACAGGACTTGTAGTCATTCGAAGCACGGAAATCTCCTTGGAAACTGAACTGTCCCAAGACATCCCATTCGTTCATCAAGCCACTACTCCAAATCCGCATGATGCGATATCCATTCAAATGACGGCAATAATACTGATCTGCATATTTATGTGCGCTAGAAGCTTCTCGACATTGAGGAATCTCGATGACAGGTCCGCCAATCGAAGCCGACGGCAAGAATGAAAGCTAGTTTGCCTGCTCCAACAGCCACACAAAGCGGGGTATCTTGGCTTCAGCTTGTTCTCGCAACCCGGTATTTCAAACCTTTCGCTCTCTCTCCAGCCCTCGTTCATTATGCATATCAGCACAATCGGCTGCTTTCTTTGTTACGAGTCTCTACTACTCTGCAACTGATACAGTTCGAAACATGGAGCTAGGAACAATAATCGCCATAACTGAGCTGTCGGCGAGTATTACTCTTTCATGTGTTCGTTATGCACGTGAAGTCTATCAACATCGCACAGAGAGGGCTCGGATTCAGCAGGAAATTAGCGCCCTCCAAAACGTGGTGAGCCAGTTGCATAATGTTTCAAGCAGCGTGCTGCAAGAACTTCAACCAGCTCTGGAACATTGCCAAAAAGACCTCGCAACCCTGGAAAAACAGCTTGCTCCACCACATCATAGGTTGCAAAAAGCCAAGCAAAAACTGCTTTGGCCATTCAAGAAAGAGGCTCTCGAGGGTGCTTTAGAAATGATTGAGCGACATAAATCGACATTTTCATTGGCACTGACACTGGATGTGCACGATGCTATAGGGAGGATAAGGTTAGCTCTACAGGTCGATTAAAGATTGGTTGTAACCATAGCAGGATTTATCTCGAGTCTATGAAGGAGCAAGAAGGCACGAACTATTCCCAGCTCGTAGAACGCCTCAAAATCGTGGATAAGATCGTTCAGAGAAACCAAGAACAGACTGAGGGTAAGCTTGTAGTATTCATAAACTTTGAGATTTTCTAACATATAGAAGCTGGTGAGATGGATTCGGTAGTCTCTTGGCTCAAAGCCGTGGATTACAGGTCCAATTTTTTGAAGAATTCAGAACGATGTCCGGGAACTGGAGAATGGTTTAAAAACGACAAATGGTATCGTGATTGGGTCCAGCCTGTTCCGGCTGGTAACAGACACATTTGGCTTTGTGGCCAAGGTTTCAAATCCCTAAAGAGATCATACTGGTGGTCACTTGCTAATCCGTCGCAGCCGGCGCAGGAAAAACCGTGTTGTTGTGAGTACAATCCTGCATACCCCGAAGTCCCAACACTAAAGCTCATTTAGGTCCTCAATCTTGGACGAGTTCCTTCCAGGGGCACAGTACAAGGGATTTAGCGTCGTAGAGCCTGAAATTACTGTCTTGTACTATTACTTCGATGTTACGGAGCCACAAAAACGACAAACTCGCAGCCTGATTACGGCGCTTCTACTCCAGTGTATCTCACTCCGACCTGGACTTTCTGTGCTGTTGAGCGAGCTGAGGCAGATGCATGGAGATGCGACGTTGGCGCCAATGGAAGAGTTGGCCGCTGTTCTTCTCCGATTTTTGACCGAGTTCCGCAACACCATGCTATTCCTTGATGCTGTGGACGAGTGCCTGGACTTAAAAAAATTCTTCGACACCCTTGGTACTCTCGTTCGAGCCGATATTCTTGAGAAGCGACTTAGAACAATAGCTACTAGTCGCGACGAAACCAACATCGCTCAGAATATGGCCGCGATAGGCATTGACGAAGTCGCGTTAGTTGGAAGCAAGGTTGATAGTGACATTGCGATATATATTAAAAACCGCCTAGAGGTGGATGCAGACGGCCAGTTCAAGACGTTCTCTGAAGGCCTAAAGGATGAAGTTTTCAAAGAGCTAACCAAAAACTGCCTCGGGATGTAAGCGGATTGCTCCTAATACTTCAAATGAGATTCCAGCGCTGACTAATTAACGCAATAGGTTTCGCATGGCACAGTGTCAGCTTAACGAAATTGCACACAAGCAGTCGGAGAGGAAAGTGCGCACAGCTTTAGCTTCCCTTCCTAAAACCCTGTACAAGACGTATCAATGGATACTCGATGACATGGATGACTCCGACAAGGAGTGGGCCAAGAGAATTTTACTCTGGCTTGCCGGATCGGTTAGACCAGTCACAAAGGGAATGCTGAAGGAAGCTATTGCTATAGATTTGAACTCGTTTGAGGATGATCCACCTTTCGACATCGACTCCATTGTGGGGATCTGTAGAAGTCTGGTCAGCACCCAGCCAACTTCCCCAGAGATAATGGGTCGAAGCTGGGCAAACAGCCCTGTGATCAGCCTTGCTCATGCTACCGTAAAGCAATTCCTCGATACACCTGGCGCGCTTGATTTCTACTTGCCCTCACCGTGGGTTCAGCAAACCTTGGCAAAGGCTTGTCTCGCACATGCAACATCCCCAATTTTCGAGAAGTTGCAAGCCAATTGGGAGAGTGACAATTCTGAACCTGGATTGGATTATGATCTGTGGGATTTTCTCGACTACTGCATTACCGGATTCTTTGAGCATTTGAAGGCATCTGGCACTGAACAAGAAGGCCACCTACCCTTTGTTTTGGAGAAGTTTCGAGATCCGACATCTCTAGGCAATTACCACGCCAACGCGGAATTTGTGAACAAATGCTGCCTCCAATATCCTGCAAATGAGAGATATCCCAGTTACTGGTTCAGTCATGAATCCGAAGACGGCGAGATTCATGAATACCTCGGCCTGGACCACAAATCAAGCATCCTATCCAAAGCTTTCGTATACGAGCTGCCCTCACTGGCCTGGACCCTACTAGTTGAAGGGATTGACGTTCACTCACTGGATGCATCCTTATGGTCTCCAGTGTCATATTTCGCGGCTGCGGGTGCAGTGGGATTCTTGAAAGAAGTTCTGCGAGATAAAAGACTACAGGACCATAACCTGAAATACGAATCAGAAACTTATCCCCGCGAAGTGTTGCGCCAGATTATTCAACCGCTTGGCTTTGGAATTATAGTGGCCATCGGGTCCAGAAATTCTCCATCAACTGACTTCCTCATGAATGAACTGCGCCGATGTTTAGGCGCACCAGGTGCGATTGGAGGCAAGACGTCTCTGCAAGGACGCTTGCTCTCACTTATACTCGCACTAAGTGCCACAGTTGGGAATGAAAGTACCGCTAGGAGTCTTGTTCATATAGTAGAAGGGGATGAAACCTTTACACCGAGAGATAAAGAGGAAATTTTCCAACAGGCACTGTACTGCGCTGCAAAACATGGCCAAAAGACCTGCCTCTTGCTCCTTTTGGACTATGTGCCCACACCAGCCGTGGCGATACCACTGTGGCAAGTCGAGTCACTTCTCTACGCCGGGGCCGACAATCTGATTCGATCGGTAAACATCAGATGGGCAGAGCTTTGCCAGGAGCAACTATCGCTTGAGGTACTTGAAGACGATAAACTTTCAGTGGAAACCCCTGACATGGATGACTGGGAGGGAAATGCTCTACTAGCATCAGTTTCTGCTGGAAAGCTAGAGGTAGCTCGGATCCTGGTAGAACATGGAATGGATCCCTTTCTCGATGGCTCGGCCCATAGGTCTGCCTTTTCCATGGTAACTTCAAGGGCTTCTTCCAACGAAGGAACCTGCAACCAGTATTGGGAATTTCTCTTATGGCTTCTGGATGACGAACAACCAAGCAAGCCAATCAAGCCCAGACAGGACTACCTTGACGATACTCTCTGCAGATGCGCTAACATGGATGAGGCGGCTTTCTGGCTTGACAAAGGTGCAAACCCAGGAAAGGCACTCATATCTGCTGTGAAGTTTCCGAGGCCGGAAATAGTCCAATTATTGCTACAAAAAGGAGCAGATCCAAATACGAAGACCAATGGCCTTGAAACCCCGCTAATCGCTCTGTTGAAAGACATTCGTAGGACGAGTTCTATGGAGATTTTGAGGCACTTGCTCGATCATGGTGCTGATCCAAGACTGGCGATCAAGACGACCCTCAGAGCTCCCAAATTTAGTCACTACCGCGGCGACGGTGGAGTTGGAAGCCCTCTCCTAGGCCTGGCCCGAAATTGTTCTCCCTGGGGTGAGACCGAAGACCTGGAACGAGTTCAAGGGATCCTGGAGAAACTAAATGCTGCTCACATCCTCGACGACATCAATGTATACATCAGCTCAGACAATTTCGGCACCCCACTTATAGCCGCTGCGGCAATGGGAGGGACCCTGACAGTCGATTTTCTTTTGGAACATGGTGCGCGTTGTGATGTTGAGGGGCATTCGAACGTGGACTGGTCTTTTCCTGCATTAGCAGCCACACTTGCGGAGTATCCTGCAATTGCCAAGATGCTTCTTCGACGTGAGAAGTATCAAAGCTTATCTACTAAGCCGGAATCATGGGCAAAATGTCTTATCCTTGCGTGCTCCCAGGAGTACGACCTGTCAGAATGGGGCGATTTAATCGAGATACTGTTAGAGCATGGCGTGGATGTTAATTACCATATGGATCTTACCTACGGAAGACACAAAAAGACCGATCCTACCGACAAGTTACGACAGTTTGGTTGCGCCCTTGTAGCTGCGTGTGCGTCAGGCCAGCTGGGACTTGTCCAAAAGCTTCTTCAAAAAGGTGCAGATGAATATCCTGAGCATGCAGGAAATCATGGGAGCTGTCTGGCTGCGGCTTGTGCGTCAGGAGATGAGAGTCTGGTAGATTTCTTTATAGGTCGTGGTCATGATGGAAACCAATTGATTCGCGGTGTGCAGTATTGGTGTCCTCTACTTGCAGCTGCAGCTGATGGAGGGTATGACGCGGGCGTCATTGTCCAGCGTCTTCTACAAAATGGCGCAAATCCGGACATCACTTACCCGGCCCCTAACCCGAAGGTATCCTCATCGGATATTGAATCACTAGTGATGGGGAAAGGGAAATCGTGGACTTCTGCGTTTTTCCATCAAAGAATGTGGGAAGACACTATGATATCGGGACCGTCATTCGATCAAGCAGACTTTTTTTGTGGGAGCCCTTTCATTGCTGCAGCCACTCACCACAGCAAAGACGTCTTGGAGCTACTAGTAGAAAACGGCGTGGATGTTAACAAGGAGGTACCTGGGACATACCCAACAGCTTATATTGCAACGCAGCTTATCTTCAAAAAGCGCTGGAAGATTCAAAACTGGCTTCTTGAACACGAGGGCTCTCAGCCTTCCCCACTTCAAATACTAAGACTAAACCCGGCAGCTCTTGGATGTATCACAGGTTCCTTCTTCCATTCGCCGCCAGACCTAGCTCTCCCAGGATCATTCTGGGGAAATATGCTTAGCATATTTATGCTTAGCCTACCTTCAACTATCCCTTACTTCTTGAAGATCGGAGCTGACCCACACGCAATCGTCCCTGGGAGTTTCTATGGCTCAGTATTATTAGCCGCTGCTTCGTTAGCCCAACCGGCAGCATTGAGGACATTACTCGAAGGCGGGGCCCAGGTCAACACAATAGCAGAAGCAACCACCTTTGGGACTCCTCTCATTGCAGCATGTGCAGGGCGGGTCCAATTCGCCAGCCAGTTTTTGGCCAAATATGATCGCACGGAAATCGATGACGATGACGACCGCGATGAGGACAATTGGGCACAGAACCAGCTTGACGTTATCAAAGAGCTACTCTTCTGGAAGGCTGACCCGAATCTCACATATGGTTGTTTTTCACCGCTGCTGGTGCTAGTATGCTCTAGCTCGAACAGACTAGCTGATTGCGTGAATCTGCTCTTAGATGCAGGTGCGGAGCAAGACTTGGTCCTGCCGAGATATTCTTCTGCAGTCAGTTCTTTGACGAGACAGCTCCTGCCCGCACCCCCTTTGTGCTTCAAGTTAGCGCCTTTTCCTTCGCTTTGCTCCCAAATTCTAACAGTGAGGTTGATTTTAGGGTAACGGAGCAGAATCCAGACTTGATTCAACATGGACTGCACGATCCGTGGCAGCTGAGAGGGGAATAAGTATCTCACAGGGCTGATGGGGCTATGACTAGGGCTCTGGGCTCATGGCGGGACGTACAACGCTTATAGCTAGCCTCATATTGACCACCTTATTAGGTGGAGTATTATCTTGGGTTTCGCTTGGTTTTGCAGAAGCTCTATTAGCTCTGGTAATGTTAAGGTTAGAGACAGAAGTGGAAAGGCTGTCTTAGATTTTCATATCTTAGGTCGTATCCTTGGTTTGCTGAACATCATGAACATTATTACTTGTTGAATAGCTTCTATCAGTGAATTAAATAATCTGCAGTTATATTATAATAGTTGATATTAAGACTTGATTATGTGCCACCCAACCCAGCTTGAGGGCCATCCGAGCTCGGTCTACTCCGTGGTCTTCTCACAAGATAGCAAGGTGGAGCAGGGTTTATTTGTGTCAAATTATTGAGTAGCAGAAGGGAAGGAGAAAATTCTCCGACTTCCTCCTGAATATCGAGTGGCTTCTATAGCTGTTTTGAATAGAATTATTGTATTAAGGCACTCATCGGGGAGTGATGGTAACCGGTCAACACTAGGCGATAACTCGGGCGGTAGTCTAGGTGAGCGCGCCCACTACCCTCTGTTGTAGAAATAAACGAGTTTTTCTAACATAGTGTAGAAGATCCAATTGTGCTGGGAAATGACTGCTTAAGTGCCTCCGAACCCAAAATCGATTAGGTCGTGCCAAAAGTATAGAGCCAGACGCGGGACTTTCCATTATAGCCCATAGAATGCCGTTGACTCGATAACTCCAGCCCTCTTTCCAATCTCGATGGATGGCACGATATTGATGGCTTCCTCGAGACTCCGCGCTTGCGGCACTCTGACAAGGAGCTTTGAAGTTTAATTCCATACGCCTTCATACTTCCTCTTCCCGTGCCTTGAGCGAGCCACTAAACGACTACACCAGTGTAACAGACCACTGTACAGTCCGCGTTAGATCCGAGGCCCCGATATTCCATCCTGCTCATCCCTACAGTCAATCCCTAGATTTCTTACGTATCGAAGCGCGGTAGACAAACATGAGCTGGTTCGCCCTGCACTGAATTCTGGTATCTTTGATAAGGAGGACAGAGCAGCAGCAGGAGGATGAGGACTACGATACCATTGAGGACGGCAGGAAGCCACAGCACGAGGTGAAAGAAGTTGTGGCAGCAATACTGATGACCGGGGAAGTTGGTGATATCCATCCATCCAGTAAGGATGAAAGTTCAGAACTCGCCAACCGCGATCCATCTCCAGAGCCAAGTGAAGACAAGCTGGGAAGCGATAGTTGTAGCGATGACGAGTTTAACAACAATCCTAAGTCAGACAAGGATGATGGGAGGCGTGGCCAAGTCCTAAGTGGAAACAACTATCCTTATCCAGCAATGGCTCAACACAAAAGAAGCGGAAGCACTATCTTGAGCAGAGGTCTATCCGCAAACATAGACCACACTCCTAACTCTATAGATACTATGCGAAATCACACTCTCCTCTTGGTCAGGGCTCAAGAGTCCCCGTAACCTCCGCTAGAGAGAGTCAATTGCCTTTGCCGGCACCTTCAGCGCCACAAACCATACCCTGACTGAACATGAACGCGGGTGTCGTAGATGATTGAGGAGTAAGTGCAAAGACAATTCTATCTTGAGTCTCCTCACTGAATATAAACATAGCTTCCGCAATAGCTGGATATCTGAAAGTGCAGGTAAATTCATATCTCGGATCACTTGATTGAGTATAAGTTAACAAGATAGATATAAAAACAGCGGAGCCATTTGATTATTGTGAATCAATCAATCAGTCCCTTCGGGATCTTATAATTTCAAAAATCTCAACCTGGTATCGATTTTCAGGGTGCTGGTCCAGAAGATATGCGGTGACTAGTCCAGCCATGCTGGACCCAACGACGGACGGCCACCCGACACTCGACGTTCGTGTTTCCCTCCATGTGAGCTGCAACAGTAGACGGCAGTCAATGTGAGTGCAGAGCTGTTCGTGATCAAGAGCGCAAATTGAGACTTCTGGGCAATGGACGTCGAGAATCCATTAAACATTTAGGGGCAGGAGTGGGCAAAAATGGGCAAATTTCGAAGTCAGGCCAGTGCACAGCAGCCGAGGTTGCCGCGCGACAAGCGAAACGCAACGCAGAGCTTTCGGAACTTTTGCCAAAACTGTGTTGAACACCAACAGATCAACAAATAAGGTGAGTAAGTACGTTATGTTGCCTCGCCTACAAATCCGAAATCCGGTACAATCCTACCAGCCCTGAATTCCTTTCCCAAACAAGATAATGTCCCGCTAACCTCAATGATATCAATTTGCAACTTTAAACATGAACGGCATCTTAGGCAGTCCCAGTGGCAGCAGCCCCATAACCCGCTGCTACATCGACACTGGTGGCAGCAGCTCGTACACTTTCTGCAACAGAAACTTTATTCAAGTTAGCCTCTATTCTGTAAAAGCATCCAGCAAGCATGAAGCTACTCGGAGAGCCTTCTTGGTAACTTCTCGGGGTAGAGAAATTGAGATCATATACATACCAGTTGGAAGAACACCGAGTGGGTTAACGCTACCTCCAGTGGTCGCGATTCCTGCAGCAGAGGCGTTGACACCAACAGTGATATAACCGACGAGACCGTCGGAAAGGCTATCACCAAGCTGAGTCACACTGATAACAGAGGAGTAGCCACCCGCGTTTGCAGAAGTGTACAACTTGTCGTCAACGTTTTGAATGATGTCAAGGGTATCGAGATGAGCGGCGTAGGGATCCAGCTCATAGACACTGTTGATTAGGTCTTGGTCAAAGAAAAGCTGGCCGATGTGCTGGACGGCAGAAGTGCTGTAGCTGGTGCTGTTTCTGTCGGCTACACCAGCTTGGACCGTTAAGTGAATGTGGGTTGCACGAGTAGTGTAGTATCCGGGAAACACTGTCAAGAACTCGGCAACTCCCTCACTGCTCGTAGCCATGATGCCACGGAGAAAGGTCTCGTTATCAGTCAAGCCGTTGGACATCTTCGTTGCTCCATCGGTGAGCTCGGCAGTGTCAGGATCGATACCAGTGAAACCAGAGTAGTAACCGGTGGCGTTGCTGTTCAGTCTATTAGTCAAATTTTCGTAGAAAAACTAGAATAAAAATATATTTACCAGTGCCAGATGGTCAAATAAGCATCGGGAAGAGGCTCGCAGGTCTCGATATCAATTACGCCAATGTCGAGGTAAAGATTGACTCCGCTGTTGTCCTCACGTATATCGTGACGATATATCTCCCCATCGACGCCATAAGGACCCCAAACCACATCGGGAGCCAAGACACAAGTGTCGTTCTGGATTGTAGTGTACTGGTCGCGCTTAACGGCCGGCGAAGTCAAACCTCGACGAAGGAGTGCATTCCGCTCAGCTTCCCGGCGTTGGAAGAGACTCTCAGCTCTTTTGGCCATGAAGGCTTCTTTTCGAGCCTCAAGCTGAGCCGCACACTTGTCAGATCCACGACCAACAAGATCGTGATTGTCCCGTTCTTCTTCATTGTGCTTTGAAGGGTGTGCGGCAACCGAAGATGCAATGGCGATTGCGGCCACAAGCGAGGTGAAAATTTTCATCTTGACGGAGTGGCGAAAGGATACTGATCTAGCTGGTCGCATGGAAGAAGGACACTGGGACTATGGAACAAGAGAATGGAAAAGAAAGAAGAGAGAATGTGATGATGGTGGTGAGGAAAAGAAAACGAGTTGTGCCTACAATGAAATTTATATATCGACGATAACCTTACCCATTGTCCCATACACGCAAGTCGTGGCAAAGCCGAATGTATACAAAACATGGGTGTCGTTGCTTGGCAGGGCAATCCACTTCTTCCAGTAACAGAATCGGACGAACGAGATGGTGGCTATTCGTAATTTTCAATACCAGCATTGAAGTCATGTAATTACATGCGTCACTTTTTTCTTGGCCTCGCTTGGTGTAGGGTCCAGCCACTATTGCCCCTGTAGCCACGCAGGACAAGTGGATGTGGCTGATCATGTTTCGTCACCCACACCCACATTTCAAGTTTCGTGAACCATCTAAATTTGGAACGAGTGCTATGCGTTATGATTGGAACTTTTCAAAGCCACCATCTCCTATCATGCAATCAATTTAAACATACTCTTCTAGACAGGGAGTGGAGAAAGAGAAATAGATGCAGCTCAAATTTTATTGTAGAAAGCTCGTGACGAAATATTGATGAGATCGAGCGTTGCCACTAGATCTTGGTTATTGATGTCAGCTCAACGATATCGTTGAGTCACTAAACCAAAATATAGACTTTCTGTATGAAATGAAGATGTTGTTGTTTTCCAAGGTTCAAGTCTCTACTAACATGAAGATCTCCGAAAGGCTGACCAAGAAGGCTTACCAATATAACATGTAATAAATAGTCCAGTTTAGAGCATGCATTACAACGAATATAAGCCTGGAATCTTAAAGCTGCGAAAATCAGTCAATTAACAAGTTTATTCTGCTAAAAGAAAAGCTACTTGTATTTGTCACGATCCTCGACTCGGCGGCTGGTGATCTTGAAACAGCCGAGTCTCGATACGATTTGAAAGTAACTCGCTGTTTTTCGCATCGCGTGGTATTAGATCGAATGTTGTTGCAATCGCCGACCACCCTGCAACTGCTGGAACAACCAATATATCAGCTATTCCAAAGCAATACTCGAATGGAAGGCCTGAACTCAATGACAGGGCGAACGTCAGAGTGAGAGAGTAGAACTCTAGAAGACAGTGCCGGCGTCCAGACCCAAAGCAAGAAACGCCACCCAACGACAGCAACCCAGACGGATCCTCTAGTGGTTTCTTACGGACGCTGACCGAGGCTACGTTCTGTCTATACTCCTAACACTGCTGCTCCTTTACAGTGGTGATCTCGGAGGGTTGCGATAGGCGAGGAGTCCCTTTCAGTCAGGGTGCCCAACTCATCAAGAGCATCGGCCATATTGGAAAGATTAACGACTTCACAATCAAGCAGTTACAGCTATATTCGCTGCTCTTGACTGGCTCCAGCCAACATACCTTATCCTGGCTCTCAAATAGAACGATTCTGTCGACTGCTACAGAGGCAGATCCTATCCTCGACAACACGCCTTCAACCATACTCCAGCAAAGCAAAGCCGTTGATACCAGAATTGTTATACAGCAAGGAATTGAGCCAGAAAGCGGCGATAATGGCAGTGGTCTGAGCAACCGCGATCCTGATCTCAGCAACGACAATGGCGGATTTTCGAGCGACGATAAATTGTTTACCGCGAAGAGAAGATGATGACTTCCGCCATGCAAGTAGGTGGTTTATGTTTGTCTCTGGCACCTAATAATTCTCGTACCAGCTGCCTTCTTCGAAATCTTTGTTGAATTCTTTCCTAGCCTGATCGTCTTGTTTGAAATATTCCTTGGGCTAGCGTCTTGTTCTTCTCTAGTAATCAATTGAATTGTTCTCGGTGACGCCAATTGCCGGATCATGAGTCTTGAGGAATTGAAGTAGGCTAATGGAGGTTCTCGATTATCTCACGATAATTATACATCGTTGAATATTCAACTTGGAAGGGCGAAATCTCTTGATAGAGTATGGTTGAGTCGGGAAATCACACAGCACGATGTGAGCTTTCGACCGGACCCAGATCTCGCCTTAGAGTTGGATCGGCCGGAAAGACTCGCTGCTCGAACGGAGAGGATTTGGAATGTAATCAGCGATGATACCGAGCCTATGGAGGATAAGTAAACGTTTTGAAATTATGTATGCTTCACTCTATTAAAAGATTAATAACAAACTAACGATTAATTTAATACTTCTGTAATTATCCTATAAATCCATGTGGTCGCAGACTAAAGCAAAAAAAACCAAGGAAAGTTAACCAAAGACGAAAATAGGCCGTTACACTGAACGAACGAAACAAAAGTCGAAATATAACTAGACAAAGAGAGATCCTATTGAACACACGCGCACAGCGTGCAGAGTGTCCAACAAGCCAATCAGTCAGCCATCAGCTGAGGAAATATTTCAACTGATTGACTTGCAATTATATTAGAACTAATTGGCTTAGCTTATTAACTTATCAGCCGCTTATAAGCTAAATTTTAAGTAAAACGTGATTTTAAGTCACGTTTTCGTTGTATTTTAGTTTATATTTTCTTTGATTTTTAAGCTTGTATCACTCATAATTAACTTAATTTACATCTTAAAGTAGCTTTAACCTATAACAAAGTAATATTAAAGTTATATATAAAGCTTTTTTATAACTTTTTAAGAGGGGGAAAAAATATAAAATATCCTTAATTTTAAGGCGTTTTGAGTGTGAAAATCGTCTAAAATACACCTAAAAATACCTTATAAAATACCCCAGAGCTTATAAGCTAAAGATCAGCTGAGAATATACGAGCTGATTGGCTTAGGGCAAGGGCTGAGCTGACTGACTGAGGCGAAATAGCCAGCTGATTGGCTAGCTTATAAGCCGGCTGGCTTATTGGACACTCTGACAGCGTGCTTACCCCGTCTCATCCGCGACTACCACTAGCTTCTCTAACCTCTCCTTGGGAAGCCACGATGTTGTCCACGCCACGGCGACTCCTCCTAGGCTCATGACCCCATACCTTAGTCCAACTCTCCCCTCGCAAATCCTCCTTCAACAAGAGACCCAATTGGAGATGCTGGCGCTAGAGAATCGGATCAACCGGTGGGTCATCACGGCGTGGATCCGCCCTTGCAAGAGATGGAATACGTGGGACAAAACGAAGACGCCACATTGCGCACCGTCGTCTTACTGACTACCCTGTGAATCCAAGGTTTCCCATAGCTTTCTAACGTACCCTTCGTAACCGAGGAATACACACAAAAAGCGACGCGGCCTCTATAGCGCTGCGCTCATCAGCCTACCCTCCAGCATCCATGTGAATACCAAAGATGACTTCGTATCTAAGGTAAGAGAGTCCCCTTTTGTGGAGATGACAAAAACTCTAGCAGAGGAACTGCGTCTGAGGCATGTTGGTTGATGTATACACGCTTGATTTGACCCGTCTATAAGAGAAATAAGTCAGTACTAGTGGAGATCACGAAAAAATACGAAACAATATACCGTAGCAACCGATCCGAATGCAGTTCGGAGATCTCCCCTCTACTACTCGATGAGTAGGAACGAGACAACCGGCAACGCCGCACAAGTGATAGTTGTCTCCACAACCCTGTGCAAGCGAATTGATCGCATCTTCTCCAACAACTAGTCGAGCCCCGATCAAGAGGAGTCTACCAGTATACATGTAGTGGCGACTTGGATCTTTTCCAGGCTTGGAACATAGTCCACACTTCCTGGACACGTTGTGATGGTATCCACCCATAACACATACACCATCGTTCAAAAATGATAGTACCTCGTATACGATTGCCAGCTTTTCGAGTGCGTCTCGCGGAAGCGGTAAGCACCAGTGTTGAGAAACACACTCAGGGTGGGCTCGAGGCGTGACGCTCGGTGGGAGGCCGGTTGGGGCGTTGGGGAGCGAAGCGAAGCGAGCCTTGGCCCAAGATATGATCTCAGTCGTTAACTTGCCGGTTCGGAACGCCTGGATGCTCCCATTGGAAATAGTAACATGATTGATACCTAGCGATGCATCTTGCCGTGCATTAGCCTTGCCGGTTTATGATGTTTCCGAGGTAGATTGTGCTTGAGGACTATGATTTTTCTCCTGAACCGAGAAATTGAATTAGCACAAGCCGCTAGATGGGGCATATAGATATACCTTGGTTCCGCGGGAAGTGACGATGCCATATAGGTTGTAGTATTCAACTCTCCTTGAGTAGTAATCTCATCTTCATATGTCGATGAGTATCGAGAACTTCGAGAACTTCGAGTGACTTTGATGTTTAAGTTTGATGATGATGTAGTAGTCATCGTTAACCTGGAGGTCGGCATCGAAAGTGCGGGCAGTGCAAGTGACGGCGTTGACCTAGAGCTTGGCATTGAAAGTGTTAGTTTTCGTCTTCGCTTTGCTCTTGGTAGCAAGTCAGAGTCAGATGTATTAGACTCATACGGTTCACCGGGGACCACATCTGCCGCCTTGGACTCCCGGGTTGAGATGACCCTCGCAGTTTGTTGGCCTTTGGTAGTCGTTGAGTTGTTTGGAGATGGAGACTCGAACGAAGTCGTGAGGTCAATGACAATGGGGTATGCAGCAGATGCGCGAGGAGGTGAAGTTGTAGATGGTTGTGCATTAACTTCTTTCTTTACTGTGTTCATTATAGAATATTCCTCTAATCGTGTGGTGAAAAGTCGATGGAAGGTGCAAAATACATCGATCCCTCGGGCGGCGCGACTCATGATCGAGAAGGCGATTAGTTCTGCTTTTGTGGGAAGAATAGAGGAAATCGATGGAATTTCGTTCAGTGCTTCCCAGGCCCAATTGATTCCACTCTCTGTAGTCGACAGGCTATCGTAAATCAATTCATATGGGGCAACGAACGCCTCTCGTGTGGGTAGATCCATCTGCGGTTGCGTTAGCTTAGGGAAGTATGCTAGTTGAGGAGTCCTTCTTACTTGGGAAGGACCTCTGAAAGAGTCGAGTACAGTATGAGCACCTTTGAACAACGAGCAAGATGACTTGAAAGATGAAGTCGTGGAGGGATGAAGTTGCAGAGAGGTGGAAGCAGAAGTTGTTGAGAAGAAGTTGCAAATCGAAGGACATTACCAACCATCTAAGCCTCGCGGTTCGGATGCAAAGCCCCCGCTGAGACCTGTGGGTGCAGATATGATCTCATCAGCTTTGATGTTACCGCGGAGAGGGCCCAGGCAGCTTGGACATGACGAATATCAAAGCATGCTTATCAGCCTAGAGAAGCGGGTTACTGATATACGCAAGAGAACAAAGAAACCTCGCAGCGAAGGATGGACGAGAGACCGAAACACGTTCTATACTACCTTGTGCCACCTTCGGACTCGACACCGTATTCATGTTGCATTGGAGACTGCAAGGACTCCCCAACGAAATTCTCGAGCCTGTATGATCTACAAGATCACATTCTTCAAGCTCATCGGATTACACTCACAAAGGATCAGAGACAACATCTATTGGCATGGGAGTGCGCTGATTCGGACTGTGATGCGAAGTTTGCAAATCGGGATGAATTGAAGATCAACGTCCCTAGTCACATGGGGCCAGGCAAACTATATATTTGCGTGATTTTGTCTCGGACGTGGTATTTTTCGTTCACTAGGTACTTGGGGATTGAATTTTTGAGGTGAATTAAGTTTATAGGTTGCTCAATAGGAGGATATACTAGATAATTAATCCACGGAACGTTTTAAGAAATCTATGGTCGAAGCCCTGGTAATATTGCTAGCTCTTATGACGTTACTTTCTTGATAGAAAAGCACCGGGTTGAAACGTAGAAGGGGTATCATCTGAACCTTTCAAATACCTCTCGATGATGCCATTAGAATAAAGATTGAAAGGAAATATGTCATTGAAGCCGATGTCGTATCCGATATCATCGGGAGAACTCCATTCGCTAACTACATCGCTGAAAGGAAATGCTCGAGCCAATTGTAATAAAGTTGGGTATATTGAACGACGTAATATATTGCTAGATAGATAAATTACCACTAAGGAATGACAATAATATGCGCCAGATTCCGTCCCAGTTGTGAGCCAAATCCCACCGATGCTATGCACGCTTTATAAAGGAGTGATGAAAAAGAACCAGATGCTCCCTAGTCAAATGCTCCTTTTTCCCAGCTGCAGACACACAAAGAAAAGCCGATCAACCCAAGTAAATAAACCAAACCAAACCCCAGACAAATGAAATAACATGTTCCCAGCTGCTTCCAAATTCATTACTCTCACCAAATAACCCTATCTCTTAGCAGCTTCCTTGGACTGGCACCTCTTGACAGCTGTCTGGGCCGGGAAAGGGGCTAGTGCATAAAGTGTTGCACTCGACGCCGGGGGCCACAAAGACTCGGTACTCCTGTCCTGGGAAAGCAAGTCTAAACTGCTTGGCGTCGGTTGCTTCCAATCCATCAGCCCGATAGCCGGCTCTGCATGCGCAGTAGTCTGATCCGCTAGGCGTGCCAATACAGCTGGTAGTGATGTGGCATTTGTTGAAGAACGGGTTGGGGTTGCAGACTTGGGGGCAGGTTGAGGTGCACTTCTTCTTGCACGATTTTGTGCATTCGGACCAAGCTTGCCCGTTATCTTTGCCGTCATCACAGTCCTCTCCGTCATCGACCACGCCATCTGTTCATATGTTAGCAAGGGAATTGGTTTGAGCAAGCCAAAGCAATATTTAGAGACGTGGGGAGACTACATACCACCGCAGTAAGAAGGCTCATCGTTACAGTAGGTACAGTCAGAGGTGCAGTTGCTACCAACTTGTCCGTTGAGATAACCAAGATCACTATGATGTGTTGGCATGTTATATTACACGTAACATAGCAGAGTTGGAGGATGCTGAAGTCTTTGATATCGGCCAGGATAGAATTGGAGGGACTTTGAACTTACCAGATTTCTGGGAAGGTGACAATACCATCTCCGCAAGTTGGTGGTTGAGGATTTCCACATGGCTCAACCCACTTGCAGTCTTTCGTACACTTCGACCATTTGGATCCGTTCAAGTCATCGTCGTCACATTCCTCGGGATATTGAGTGATCCCATCTCCACACTTTGGAGCTACCCATTGACAATCGGCGGTACAAGAATCTCCGTCTTTGCCGTTGGATTTTCCGTGATCGCAAGTCTCTCCAGGTTCGACAATACCATTACCGCAAGAGTAGTCGCAGACGATGGAAGTACAATTCCATGAGCATGCGTTGCCCGGGGTTCCATTGAGCTCCCATCCATTATCACAGGTTTCTCCTGCGGCGTCGTCGATCTTGCCGTCTCCGCAATAACCACAGAGTTTGCAATCTTTCGAGCAGCCGGAATTGTATGCTCCGTTGGCCCCAGCGGCGTCACACTAAAGTGAATCAGTATACTGCTGAAGACATGGGACAGACCGGGGAACTTACCTCTTCGCCCTCTTCGACGTAACCATTACCGCAAATTGGGACAGTCTTGCAGTCTTTGCTGCACCCGCTATTCTCTTGTCCGTTCAAAGGTCCGAGATCGCATGTTTCGCCAAGGAATGTGTCTAAGTTTCCATCCCCACAAACACCACAAGTTCGGCAGTTTGCGTCGCAAGAAGAACCGGGTTTTCCGTTCTCTGCGCCTTTGTCACAACTCTCTCCGTCCTCAATCTTGCCATTTCCGCAGACTGGGAGTGGCTGGCAGGTTGCAGAGCAACCAGAGTTCCACGCGCCGTTAAGTGGTCCTAAATCGCAACCCTCTCCACTGTCAACTTTTCCATCTCCGCATGTAGAGCATTTCTTGCAGTCGGAAGTGCAGCCGGAGCCGTCCTTTCCGTTGAGGTCTTTCCCAAGGTCACACTATATACATGTCAACAAAGCAAGCGAAATTAGCGAGGAGGAAAGTGCCTACCTGTTCACCATCATCAACCTTTCCATCTCCACAATAAGCACATGTTTTGCACTCAGCGCTGCACCCAGAACCGGGTTTTCCATTGAGATCTTTGCCGAGGTCGCACTGAAGATAGTTAGTAGACGTAGTAGGAATGCTGCGGAGAAGACTGACCTGCTCGCCATCGTCTACGTGTCCGTCGCCACAATAAGGGGTAGGGCAAGTGTGACAATCTGCAGTGCATCCAGATCCGGCAGCGCCATTTTTATCACCCAAATCGCACTAGTAATTATTAGCCTCCCAGTAATAACAAGAGAGCCTCGACCGAGAAGCATCAAATCAAACTCAGGAAGCGGGGACTGACCTGTTCACCCTCGTCGACTTTGCCATCTCCACAGACCGGAACAGGACACTTCTTACAGTCCTTCGTACATCCAGATCCACTGACACCATTCTTATCACCAAGATCGCACTACAAAGTATTAGTATAAACTCCAAGACAGCCAAAGCCGGTTGGCATTCGGGTTCGACAGGGCAAGGGGCCAAACCTCTTCTCCGGCGTCCAAATGTCCATCGCCACAAACCGGAACAGCACATTTTTTGCATGAAGCATCACATCCGGATCCCAAGACGCCATTTTTGTCTCCAAGGTCGCACTGCAGTATTGTCAATACCTAAGGAACATTGCACTGGAGTGGTTAGAACCTACTTCTTCCCCAGCGTCCAAATGACCGTCCCCACAGACTGGCACTGCGCATTTCTTGCATGAGGCATCGCATCCGGAGCCTGAGACACCATTCTTGTCCCCAAGATCGCACTAAATCATTATTAGCATATCAGAATCTAATCAGGAATGTAGCTTCAAGAGCTTACCTCTTCGCCCGCATCCAGGTGACCATCTCCACAGACTGGCACGGCGCACTTTTTACAAGAAGCATCGCAACCAGAACCTAAGACGCCGTTCTTGTCGCCAAGATCGCACTTGGTATATGTCAGTATTACGAAACACAATCATGATATTGGATAAGAAGCTCACCTCCTCACCAGCATCAACGTGGCCATCCCCACAGACTGGTACTGCGCATTTCTTGCACGAGGCGTCGCAACCAGAACCTAAAACGCCGTTCTTGTCACCGAGATCGCACTTGATATATGTCAGTATTACGAAACACAGTCATGATATTGGATAAGAAGCTCACCTCCTCACCAGCATCAACGTGGCCATCCCCACAGACTGGTACTGCGCATTTCTTGCACGAAGCGTCGCACCCAGACCCCAAAACTCCGTTCTTATCCCCAAGGTCGCACTAAATGGTTGTTATTATCGCTTAAAAGAATAAACACTTTAGCTCTACGAAGTAAGAACTTACCTCTTCGCCTGCATCCAGATGACCATCTCCGCAGACTGGTACAGCGCATTTCTTGCACGAGGCGTCGCAACCAGAGCCTAAAACTCCATTTTTATCGCCTAAGTCGCACTGGAATGGAGTCAGGACAAATTTGTAGGAAGAGGATGGAGATTACAAACTTCTTCGCCAGCATCAACATGCCCATCGCCACATACGGGGACAGCACATTTCTTGCAGGATTTGTCGCAGCCGGAGCCCAAAACGCCGTTCTTATCGCCCAAATCACACTAGTTGGAGTTAGAATGAAGTTCTACATGTGGCATTAAGAGTGCAAACCTCTTCACCTGCATCAACATGGCCATCACCGCATACGGGGACAGCACACTTCTTGCAGGATTTATCGCAGCCAGAGCCTAAAACGCCGTTCTGATCACCCAAATCACACTGGCTGGAGTTAGAATGAGGTTCTACATATGACGGAAGGAATACGCACCTCTTCACCTGCATCAACGTGACCGTCACCGCATACGGGGACAGCGCATTTCTTACAAGACTTATCGCAGCCAGAGCCTGGGACGCCATTCTTATCACCCAAGTCACACTGCGTGGAGTTAGAATGAAGTTCTACATGTGGCGGAAGTGTGGCGGAAGGAGTACGCACCTCTTCACCTGCATCAACGTGGCCGTCACCGCACACGGGGACAGCGCATTTTTTACAAGACTTGTCGCAGCCAGAGCCTGGGACGCCATTCTGATTACCCAAGTCACACTGCGTGGAGTTAATATGAAGCTCTGAAAGCGACATGTGAAACACTAACCTCTTCACCAGAGTCGACCTTTCCATCGCCGCAGATGGGAGTAGCACATTTGCGGCAGTCAGCAGTACATCCGGAGCCCTCTTTGCCGTTCAATTCAGGCCCCAGGTCACATTCTTCTGGAGCTTGAACAATCTTGTCACCGCAAACACCTCCGCAGTTGTCTCCACAGTTGTCTCCTTTGTATTCGGTGGGTTGTGGAGGTGGAGCAGACGGTCCCCAATTGCCTTGTCCATCGCGGGCAATGTTCTTGCTTCCCTGAACATTAGGAAGAGCGGATGTCGTTGTTGCTCCCAAGAGGAAAGCGAGGGTGAGAAGGTCGACACGCATGGTGGCGGTTTAGTGCGAACTAAAGGATAGGTGATGGGAGTTCAAGACCGGAAACCAGTCTTAGGGATAGAGGAGGAGGTATCTGAGAAAGTGATGAGTATGAGGTTGCAATCCAAAGCCACGGGGATGATAATGTACTTATACTTCATCACTTGGTACAACTCGTATAGTAAAGGTGCCTCGCCTCATCAGCCTTCACCAACACAGGACCAGAGGCCAAGATCGGTCCTCGACTGCTAGGAAGCCACCATCGTGAGATCCTGACCATGTTCGCGAAGGATTATAGACAGCAAACACGGCTATGCTCCTAGTCACGGCCAATGGCGTGCTCAGTTTCTCGGCAGAGCTTCCGAGCCATGGTTGAGTGTTCTCTGAATAGTATGAACGCTTGCTCTGGGACATGAGATGGTTGCTGCGCTGCGGCTGCAGCCTTGTAGCAACCTGGTAGCATGACCCAACATCCCACAGCCCAAAGAGATACTAGCTTCAAAATTCGTACACCTCCAGCGAATGGAAACAATGTGGAAATGCTTCGCCTGCAAAAGGCGTCTCCGTGCCTCATAGGCCAGGCCTTCGGCAACATGTAAGCTTAGTGCTGGCTGCAGCATAATTCTCAGCCTCGCAGAGAACTGACAGTGCCAAGAGTTATCAGCAGGATTATGGATTGCATGCGGGAGCTGCTTCTCGTAGTAAGAGTGAGACAATCCAGCACCCAAAGACAACTGTTCTCAATCGAAACGTAATCCCAAACATTGAAGACACACCACGTGGAGGACCCCGCAGTTCAGTTTTCGTATTGAACAAATGAACAATAGCACCAGCGATAATTACATCGTATCCAACATCACGCCTCATGAAGGTGATTCTGCCTCGACAAATAAACATCTCAA
Source organism: Leptodontidium sp. 2 PMI_412 (assembly GCA_021432625.1). Classification (NCBI taxonomy): domain Eukaryota; kingdom Fungi; phylum Ascomycota; class Leotiomycetes; order Helotiales; family Leptodontidiaceae; genus Leptodontidium; species Leptodontidium sp. 2 PMI_412. The sequence goes on from MU270469.1 coordinate 58,217, forward strand.
CCCACCCACCCACCTTAAAACAATTAAGCATACCCTCGATGCAACCATGAAGCCTCTAAAAATAGTCCTACTAAGCTTCGCTCGCGATTCCGCAAGCCAAAAAGGCGTCCTCAGCCGTAGAGCCAAGACTCGTTCGCCGTGTGAGGGGTCTTCCAAAATGCCACCCACGCTAAACCCCAGGTTTTACTGGTTGTATTGGGTCTTAGTGATGGAGGATGGTGAGAATCGGGCTGGGGTGGCTGAGTCGCGGTCCTGGGCTTGGGGCCTTTTTCGAGTCTAAGCGACCCAAACGATGCTGATGGGACCATGCACGCTAGCGGCGATGACTTGGGGCACGACAGGGCTGGAGCATCCCACCTAAGAAAACCAACACCTGGTTGAAGCTCGTTACGATGAGCCGTGGTATCGTCAGGTCTACGTTACAAGCAGGATGGATGGCTTGCAGTTTGTGTTTATTTTAGGATTCAGGATGGGTGAACGGAATCTGGGGCAAGAACATGGCACGGTAGAAGGAGCGAGGCTCTGTGAACCAAATTGTGGTGATTGAGCCTTGAATGTGCCCAATGCAGGAGACATGAAAATTTCTGTCAAGATCTTACTGGAACAGAAGGAGTATTGGTCTATCGAGGAGAGGAAGGACCTCGCGCCTCCGAAATGCATGCCCTGCACTTCCAAAGATGACTGCAGTTTAATGGAACTGAGAATGGGAGAGCGAGCCTGACAAAGATCCAACCTGAGTTCCCCATTCAAGAAACATGAAGGCCAGGCTCGCGGTTTCCCCCTCGATCCTGCATGATCTAAGCGACATAAGTCTAGCATTGTGCACCCAAGAGCCTTGCTTGAGGTATCAGAGATGTGCCAGTAGCTGATTCGCTTGCCCTTGCGAGTGAGTGGAAAGAACAAAGCAATACATCATCCCAGAAGCCAACGACAGTCATGGGATCCGCAGCGACTGCACAACGAACTTGGTTCGAGCTGTGCGAGAAGTTGTTGATCACAAATAGCATTCAAACTCAGGTCCCTTTTCCATCCCTGTTCCAGAAAGGTATTTGCCGTAACTTTCTAGTTCTTGTCTTTCAGTCCGGTATGGGTGTGCCCAGGCCCCTCTGCTCGTTGAGTGAGATTATCTCGATCTATTCACCATGAGTCATGACCGAGGGTATCAATTCATGGTTGAGGACTTCCTCTTCGTCAATATTGCAGGACGGTGCTTCGGTTCTTCCATCCATCACTCTAGCAGGAACAATAACTCGCACTCCTAAACACCAAGAAAGCTGCAAAACGAGGCGACAAAAAATACAGGAAAGGTAGAGAAGAGCCATCCTTCCACTTGAAATGACGCTTGCCTGCTGGACTTGAGAATGCATAAATATCCCGACACTCGTCAGAACCGAATCCTAGCACAGGAAGCTGGCAACACTGACAATAATATTGTAGGTCGGCATACCCGGGAACAGAGCAGGACTTCCTTTATATTAACTTTAGTCGGCCTCTTGCGCAATTCCATGCACGTCGCACGCAACACTACGCTACTAGGCCTACCACATCTCCATCTACATCAGCCGCACCCGATTAAGAAGAGCCATCAACGTCAAGTCAACTCGATCTAAATTTTCCTACATGGCACTATAGACGACACATGGATTGTTCCACACTAAATGAAAATAAATGATAGAGAGTATGAATAATATTCTCAACCCGCGTGACTTAGCATCTTTATCCCTTTGGTTGTAACTTGGGACTTATTCCTTTTCATATTTGGAGCTATTTACATCTGGTGGAAAGGATTGCGTTGTGTCAAAGTCTTCCTCGGGGATATCTTAGTCAAGGCCTGGGGGGATGAGTGATAAGTTCAAGTCCTTGCTGCTATTAGATATGCAACCGTTGAATACAATACGATGGTGCTCGCTAGATCTTGGCATCTTGTAATGCATTTGCTCTGCCTATGTCCTATGGACTGCCGGGCCCAGGTGCTCAATCTCAACCCTTCCTTGTTAGCTCATCCGTTCGGTCCTGGGATGCCTAGAGCACCAGTGCCCTCGATCTCCTACCGGGTTATGATAGCGGGCTCCTGACGCGCGGACTCAGTATCCCTTCAAGTCAACTCCTCGTATGCCTCCCGGAGAATCCCTTTCATTCAAGGGTGAAGACTTTCGTCATCTTGTTCCTGCGACTTGTTTCTCGGGAAGACAATCTTTCGTAGCCTGTTCACCTATGGAATAAGCATCTCAAAATATGACGTGAAATTATCGGTGATTATCTTCATGAAAATTGCCTCCTTCGCTATAGTACCTAACTTTAGTTTGGCCAACTCTTCCATGTCTATGTTGTTCCACTTGTCAAATTGTAAAACAACCCTTTCTTGACTTAGTCTATTATAATAAATGTAAATTTAGAAAAGTACTTAGAAGATTGACTCGAGGTCATGCATAAATGAATACTGCTCGTCGAGGAGGGCCTCTATAGCCATGAAAGCCATCGTGCCAGTCTTGCCTTTAGCGCCGGAAGCCCCCCTCCGTGATTCTTTGATCCCAAGGTCGAGGTCGATTAAGAACGAAGGCCAATAAGGGTTCTCTTCGTCTTTATTTATCATGAGGTTATTGATTGAAATGTCTCTATAGAGGAAGCCGGCCTTAGGCAAAGACTCGTGGCCTTTAATACAGCCCTTCAGCGCTATAAGTAGAGCTACCTAGGAGCTAGCCTTGTCGATCGGCTTCTTATAATCACGAAAAATGACACGCCGATGCACTTGATTTAGTAGAGCATTACTGCCGGTCTTCGTTAGAGATGTAGAATAGAATCGCTTGCTAGGTGGTAGAAGGGCGCTAATCTAGCTGGATGACCGCTTTAAACGGGCGGTGCTGCTGCTGCGACCTTTCCGTGCACCAGCTGTACTCTTGCCTAGAGATATCATCGAACAGTTCAGCCGGTAGTCTTCCGCCTTCATGATGTCTAGTCCCTTCCGAACATTGCTTCGAACGTCGTCATCCGTACCAAGGACCCGGACAGTCTCATGGTGATAGTATCGGGCTACGTTGACTACACCCCTGTTAGTCGCCTCTCGGAGCAGCTCTCCTTCTTCCTCGCGCTCCGTGTATTGCCAGGAGTCTTTGATAACAAGTGGTGTTTGCGGGTCTCCCTCACGATAGGCCTTCCAACAGGGAGCAGAAGTCGGTCGAGAGGCATCAAAAGGCTCCTGGGACGTCAGCAGCAACCTCTCCTGCAATTCATATTACAAATGTACTGCCCCCATTGTCTGATCCAACATCCCACCTAGTGTATTTAGCTGGAACTCCAGTCCCAGACATGTCTTCAAGACATAGTGCAACTGATCGGCTCAACATCCCTGGCTTTCGAGATGACGCAGTAAAGGAATACTGCGCTTGGCAGCAATCGCAAGTCAAGGAGCCAGCACTAAAGGCAGAGTATCAAACAGCTTGTGGTGTAATACTAGAAGAAGGCATGGACCTGGAACTGATCCGCGAAGATCCAGATCCTGACTTTCTAGTCAAAAGAGGCATCAAAAGAGGGATTGCTAGGCAGGTCGTGAGAGACATCGACCATTGGGCCAGGAACATCAAGCAACCCAGGACCGAGGAATAACTAGAAGGAAACGGGAGTATTTTGCAAGTAGTATGGTCTGTTGGGGATTTTGAATTTGAAAACTATTCTGTTACCACGTGTCAAGTTTATGGGTCTTCAATGATCAATCCTGCATGCCTAAAATGCCCTCTTGCACTATCCCTCCTCTTACCAACTACGTCAATGCCCTATTCCAAAAAGCTATCAAAGCCTTGCTCCGGATCTTCCTCATAAACGTGCCAGTTCCGTTTGATAAAAGCTTTTAACTCAGCAAAGAACTCTTCAATTGGATTGAGATCAGGTGAGTATAGCGGTGGATATACCAGCTTCACACCAGCATCACGACACATCTGCTCGATCCGCTCCGTGTGATGGATAGTTGCATTGTCCATAACAAGAACCGACTTCGGCTCTGGCCATCTACCACACAAAGGAAGGAGCTGCTCTATGAAATCCTCGAACACGGTACTGTCTGTGGATCCCTGGAAGACGCGAGCGAGGATAATGCCGTCCTGTGTATATGCGGGCAATATCTGCCATCGCTGCTCACGTTGGAATCGGGCAATTTGGATCGGAGTCACACCAAGGGGAGACCACCCCATCCGTCTGAATCCACTCCGTTTGTCACAGCCAGATTCGTCCACGAAAACATAGTGATACGAGAGGAAGCCCGAATCCCATGAATTATGCATGTACAAGTCTCGCAGATCAGCATTTCGTGCCTTCGCAATACGGCGAATTATTTTCTTGGTCCAACCGCGGGGTTTCAGCGCTCTCCCTATGCTGGAAGGTGTTACGCGCGTGTTGAACTCGTCCAGCATGAAGAGCACTATCTCGTCCCGGTACAGATAAGGCTTCTCGAGCAGGTATTCACACAGAGCGTCTAACATCGGAGGTGTAATGCTTCGGGGTCGTCCGACGCCATTCGACGGGGCTTTGGTAGAGCCAAAATGACGAAGGTTTGACTTTTATCGCGAAGACGGAACGCTCACTGCAACCTACGACGTCAGCTATTTCAGCAGGAGGACAGTTACTAGGATCATGTCGGGAATCTGCGCATGCTGCGAATCTGCGAGATTCGGCGCCATTCTAGGGAGTGATTGCTGTGAGCGAGAACATCTTCATACTTCGTAGATGTACAGTACCATTGTCGAAAGGACAAGTTGCACGACGCAGGGGTCCGTGCGCATCTGGCACATGAGAGAGCCTTTGGCCTTGTGGAAGTTCAAAAGATGTCACCGTTCAATTAAGAATTGTATCAATCACCCGTTACAATGATAATCATATGCTCACTTTCCTCCAAAACTGATTCCACTGACTCCGCCATTGATGATCCCAGCGTTAAAGCCCGAGGAATTATCACCGAACGTCACGGTGATTGAACCGCTCTGGCTCCCCGCGGCTTTCACAACAGCTTCTTCCTGCGACTTAGGCAACAGCTCGTTCAGCAGCTTCTGCGACGCTTTTACCCCGTTGACTTCTTCTTCAAGTTGTCGCAATGCCTCAGTTTTGCCTTCTGCCGGTTTAACTACTTCCTCATCATCGTCGCTGAGGTTCATCTCTTCCACCTTACTCTCCAACACTATGAGCTGCTTATCCGCCGTGGTAATAGCACCCTTGACCTCATCCTGCGTTGTAGATATTGTCTTCTTTATCTCCTCCGTGATATGGCTATTGCGGACAGAGCTGTACCTGTAGGAAGGTTAGTCCATCCTCTACACTGCATGGGCCGAACTGGAGATACCCACAAGGTTGCAACACCGACGATGAGGTTAATGGCGAGCTTACAGCTTTGAAGCTGCTCCGACATGGCTTTAACTTGGTCTTTCTTAAAGAATCCCACATTTGCTCGGTCTAGCCATGCTAGCTTTCCATCTTCTGAGTGCCGAGTCCACTTCTGGAGATCGGCCCTGAAAAGGTTGCATGCTTGCGTGCTGCTGCTAATCGTTGTCTCTGCCTGCTCAGCTACGCCTGCCCCAAGCAAGCCCCATTCTCTCTCCTCTACACTTTGGAGCAATTCGAGTGCCGCACCGACAGAGCGCACATCTTCTACCAGGCGCTTGACGGTTTTAGGTGCGTCTTTGAGCTGCTGTAGATCTTCTAGAAGTAGTCGTGTGCCGTGCAAGGCTGGCCCAACAATACCCACGATACTAGCGGTAATACTGAGAGGATCAGCCATTTGTGTTGTTAAAACACGCGGGAGTGTGAGTAAAACGAAGGATCCAAACCTTGAGTTGGGCTGAGGCTTTGGAGGCGCCGTTCAATCAATCCGATTGGGGGTCCCTCAAGCCATTGCGGCTGAAGGATGGCGAACAACATCGACACACTCAGCTGCTGTCGACCCGTCGTCGTCAAACTACTTCTACTCTACCGCGATGGCATCCGCGATATCTTTTAGCGACGCCAACGCCGGCTTCCAAGCCGGAATAATCAACGGTTCGGCCAATGTTGTTTTCAATGCTCCTCCTGGTAAGTTGCAAGAGTCTAAGCTGATCGGCGCTAATGACGGCCCCTCCCAGAGCGACTAGAGACCCCACCAAACCCGTCAGTCGTCATACCCTTCAGCCGCGACACAGACTTTGTCGAGCGAGGGATAATACTTGATCAGATCCATCGGAAATGTGCTGTCTCAGGGTCCCGAACCGCGCTCGTTGGCCTAGGCGGCGTGGGGTAAGTGCGAACGCTTCAGTCAGTACAGCTGGCTAACTGCTGCAAAGCAAGTCGCAACTCGCCATCGAATACGCGTATCGAACTCGAGACCGCTCGTCGGAGACGTGGGTTTTATGGGTCCACACAAGCAATGCCGCCCGGTTTGAGCAGAGCTTTCGAGATATTGCAAACCGTGTCAAGATATTTGAGCGGCAGAATCCAACGGCCAATATTTTCCAGCTCGTGCACGACTGGCTGAGCGATGATGGGAGGAAGTGGGTTCTTATACTAGACAATGTGGATGATGCTGGTTTCCTTGTAACGGCTCAAAACACCGATCAAGATGGGCAAACGAATAGCACCGGAAGTGTGGAGGTACGACCACTCGTGGAATATCTCCCGCAATGCCCGAATGGATCAATTCTCATCACAACACGAAGCAAAAGCGCTGCTCTGAAGTTGGTTGAACAACGCAACATTATTGCAGTTGAACCGATGGATAGGGCAGATGGGCTAGCACTCTTTGAGAAGAAGCTAGGATGGTACGACGACGGCGGGGACATTGTTGAGCTTACCACGGCACTCGAGTTTATGCCTCTCGCTATTGTCCAGGCTGCTGCTTACATCTCTCAAAGAATGCCGCGCTATTCTATACAGCAGTACCTTCAAGACTTTCGAAAGAGCGATCGCAAGAGAACGAGTCTCCTTAACCACCCGGGCGAACAGCTGCGTCGAGATCGGGAGGCGAAGAACTCTATTATTATTACATGGCAGATATCGTTCGACCACATCCGTGAGATACGACCATCAGCTGCTGATTTGTTGTCGCTTATGAGCTTTTTTGACCGGCAAGGAATCCCCGAGGCTCTACTTCGGAGTCAAGACGAGCAGCGTAACTCGCAGCAAGACCAGAAAGAGAGCAACGACGATAGTCTTACTAATAACGATACTCATTATAGTAACGACGATAAAGATGACACATCACAGTCAAGCTTAAGTGATGGATTTGAAGAAGATGTCTTGGCCCTACGCAATTACTCGTTCATCTCTGTCAATACGGACGGCACAACCTTCGAAATGCACGGACTGGTACAGCTAGCAACGCGAGAATGGCTCAAAGCTCACAAGCAGCAAGAGCGGTGGAAACAGCAGTTTATCAGGAATCTTGATGAAGAGCTTCCAACGGGAGAGTACGAGAATTGGGTAACGTGTCAAGCGCTTTTCCCGCACGCACAATCAGCAGCAGCACAGCGGCCGGAGGAGGAAGATTCATTAAGAGACTGGGCTTCAATTCTCTTCAAGGCTGCATGGTACGCGTGGCAAATGGGGAAAGGGGTAGAGGCGGAGAAGATGTCGGTTCAGGCAATGAAAGTTCTTACGAGGATTCTCGGTCGAGAGCATAAGAATACGTTGTATAGTATGACAATGGTGGGCTTGGTGTATAAGCTTAGGGGCCGATGGGACGCTGCCGAAGAGCTGTTTGTGCAAGTGATGGAGACGAGCAAGAAGAAACTCGGCGCCGATCATCCTTCCACGCTAACCGGCATAAATAACCTAGCAGTAACGTACGGGAATCAAGGCCGGTGGGACATTGCCGAAGAGCTATTTGTACAAGTGATAGAGACGATCAAGAAGAAACTTGGTGCGGACCATCCAGAAACGTTAATTAGCATGGCCAACCTAGCGTGGACGTATAGAAATCAAGGCCGGTGGGATGCTGCCGAAGAGCTAGAGGTGCAAGTGATGGAGATGAGCAAGAAGAAACTCGGCGCGGACCATCCAGACACGCTGACTAGCATGGCTAACTTAGCATTTACGTGGAAAAGAACCGGCAGAGAAACCGAAGCTATAAGAATCATGGAGGAATGTGTACGATCCCGGCAACGTGTCTTGGGAGTTAATCATCCCAATACCCTATCATCCTGCACAGCTTTAGCTACATGGAAGGCCGAGCAAGACGACGTTGTATTTATTAGTCCAAAGGGCTAGAGATGATTAGATTAACTTAATTGATTTGTGAAGCATATACTGTACAGTAGTACTGTACTCCGATATTAAAGGTGTTAGCCGGAAATCTTTAGAAATTCAGCTATATATTGAAGCAAAGCATAAAGGCCGCATAGGTGCTATCAGCAAATGGCACGTGCCGCTAGCTCTTGAGGTCTCAATTTTTAGGCACGAGAGTAAGCATCCGCCGACATCGGCTAATTCTCAGGCGTTCACGTGATATCAGGTGAGATTTAAGCGAGTACAAAGGTCAGTGCGCATAAAATGTGGTCAAAAATAAAAATCTTTTGTTCCGACTGAAGCCGATTTCGAACCCTACTACGAAGTATATACTAAGTAAAGGCCCTTAGTTTATCTCCAGGTTTTAGATCGCCATTAATAAAATCCTCGAAACCAAGAGATAATTGTTTATTATCAATTACTTATAAATAAATAATTAAATCGAAGTTTATAACTAATACTTATAAAGACAACTTAAATTATTTATTATATATTACTAAGACGATTAATATGTGAGGCCGCTGTCACACGTGATTGCTGTCTTTACAGAGCAAGCGTCACACCGGGTACTTGAACAAAGACATGGGCGTTGCTGCTGCTGCTGCGGCGGCGGGGATATTGGCAGCACAAACCGCTGATATCCTGAAGCAGGGCAGTCGAGATGCAGCATCAATAGAAACAGCGCCGGATAAGACAGAGGAAATTGCGACAGAAGCTTCCGAATCTACAGCAGAGGAGCGGCCACCACGACGTCTGGGAGCCTATGCACATGTACCTGAATCAGCCCCTTTCTCAGCTAAACCATCCGAAAAGGAAATTGCCGCCATTGAGGCCCAACAATTACCGTACGGAATAGCACCAATCAAACAAGAGCGATCAATCGTTAAGTCTACCTTTCAGAACCCAGGAACAAAGACTCTTGAGCTCCTCATCGAGTCAGCAAACGGTGAGATGAATCTCGACACCGGATTCTCTCTCGACGTTGTCATGAATAACACCGTATCTGGCTTCTTCTCATTCTATGCAGAAGTATCCGAAGCTCCAATAGAAAGCTTCCAGCAGCTGATCTTCACTCCAACATGGGAAAATTGTTCCGGGGCACGAGCCACCAAGGTGATGGGTGAGTCCCTTTGGAAGAAGTTGAAGAAAGTTCTTCAGACAGGATACGAGCAGGCGCAGAAGAACGAGCCCGGGGAGATGGAATTCCAAATTATGGTGCAAATGGGATAGCGGGGCGCTCAACGATGCCTGTTTACTGTTCGGTGATATCACAGACGTCGTGATTTATGACTTCTTTTGACAAAATGGAGGCGGCGTGGAGTTCGACCTTTGATTTGCAATCTGTTTTACGTTGAGGGTGTTCTTCCAAGTTTCGGTCTACGGAGGGTGGTGGCAGCTACAATAGTCGGTCTGGAATATCACTTGGTTTGAGGTCGACTTCGTTCACAGAATACATAAACAACAAGACGAGATACTTGAAAGCACATGAAACTGGACACAGGGAAATCAACTGAGCCTGAATGATTCCGTATCCGATTGATGTGAGCCTTTATTGTGGTCAAATGCTGAGCTCGCTTACGACTGCTGCTGTATTACCCCGCAAAAAGTCGGCAGTATGAACAGACCTCGGAACATTTGACCACCTATAAACCCTTCTCTCAACATTGTTCTTTTTCAAACAGTACATGGCCTGGCATTTTAGCGAATACTATGGATAACTCCAAATCAGACCCCGAGCCAGATGCAGTGTTGGTCGATAAGTCTCCAGACGGTATCACAACAATAACCCTCAACCGCCCTCAGAAGAGAAACGCTGTGAACGGTGCCACCGCCAAGAAGCTTACTCAAGCATTCTTAGCTTTCGAGTCTGACCCAGCTCAAAAGGTCTGCGTGTTCCATGGTGCAAACGGGACATTTTGCGCTGGGTACGATCTTCAGGAACTTGATAGGTCCAGCACCAATGGACCCAGAACGGAGGATTCGATTACATATCATGGACCTGTCCACGGCCGCAACATCGGCCCAATGGGCCCATCCAGGATGCAGATCCGCAAGCCAGTCATCAGTGCAGTGTCAGGATATGCCGTGGCGGGCGGTTTGGAGCTCAGCTTGATTGGTGACATGCGTGTGGTTGAAGAGGATGCAGTTTTTGGAGTCTTCTGCAGACGGTGGGGTGTCCCGTTGATCGACGGCGGAACGGTGCGTCTGCAAGCAATCGTGGGTCTAGGAAGAGCTTTGGATATGATTTTGACTGGCCGTCCAGTGGGAGCACAAGAGGCTCTTTCTTTTGGCCTTGCAAATCGCGTGGTTCCCAAGGGGAAGGCGTTGGAGGAGGCGCAAGGCATCGCGAGACAGTTGCTTGCCTTTCCTCAGGGATGTATGAATCTTGATCGAAACTCGTGCTATAATGCGGCTTATGATGCAATATCCTTTGAGAGGGCACTTGCTTTTGAGTACGACCAAGGCGTGCAGGTTTTGGGGGACGAGAGCAAGCATGGTGCTGCGCGGTTTGCAGGTGGCGATGGAAGGCATGGAGAATTTGGCCATGGAAAGGCCAAATTGTGAGTTTGTCATTTGACAGGAGGCATTTAAGACGTTTAGTGTTTCTCCAAAGGATAGCCTAGAAAGTTTATTTCAAGTCACTTAGGCTACTAATTCTGCCTTGAGTCGCTTGTTGGAGTCATGACATTACCATGCAGTACAGACTATTCCCAGCTGAATTGAAGAGGAATCAAGACGAATGGCACCCTGGAATTCAACCTTCGTTCACCTCAAATAGCGGAGTTTAACGGATGGCAAAATGGTATGATTGACTTTGCAGAACACCCTTCGAGCTACATTGTCACTTGCAGTTCACGTTTGGTGGTATCCGTACTTTCCCATACTACAAGGATCGTCACGCCGCCAGGATACTCCTCGAACCGTCCAGTGAGTAAAACCAGCGATGATGGCCTAACCTATTTACCTTCTACAAAACCTATCTCCCTCAACTACTTCTACATTAATAATACGCCTCACTAAATAGTGCCTGAACTTCCAGCAAATTCGAATCCACAGCTTGTGAAAAAGAGCCAGAAGCGCGAAACCTACCTCCGAACCACCACAGGTGTCCTCGTCTTCGTGTCTGCTGTGAACTATGTAGTTCTCCAGCTGGAAGAAAGATCTGGTTTTATACATTTGTAACTAGCTCCTGCCTGCGATACAGAACCCCCAAAAATAGATACGCTACGACAGAATAGCTCAACCTCAAGCCCTGGTTGGGCACGCAACTCCAAAACCTCAATTCGATAATCAAACACACAACCAACCCTACAGTACTCGAGAAAGACGGTGCGAAAAGGAGAAGACGAAAACCCACCATTGCCTGGACGAGAACCTTCTTCGGCCACCAAGTTGGGAGTATATAAAACAAGGCAACGAGTAGAGAAACGAGCAAATTCGTTGGGTACTGTACATATCAAGCGCCGCCGTCTGCAAAATGGTCTGGTTTTCACCACTAGGTCCCTTGGACATGCAGAATACTGTATGCAGTTATGACCCCCAAATGGGGTCGGGGTCGAGTTGGTGGTACAGGAGAAGCACTTACACTTACTCCCTTCCTTCACCGCCCTATAATGACCTCTCACTACATGATATGTGAAAGAAAAGAAAAGCAAAGTCAAAGGAACAGCGGAATCTCAAATCGACAACGAAAAATTCCAGATTCTACTCCCACAATTCCACAAACTCAGGGCTCCAATGAACATGAACAGCAGCGTCTTCACCGCAAAAAAGGAAAGAACCTCCTCACGGTACTGTACGACTGCTGGCAAACTTCCACTCAACTTCTAACATGAGATGAATTCTCCATAGGAGTTTTTCCCAAACCTCATAGATTTATTGCCAGTTTTGTCTGTCAGTCCTGGAGTGACCTGGAGTGAAGAGCAGGATTAGGGGAGAACATTCGGTTTATACCCCCGTGCCCCTCTCGAGGATTCCCTTTTTTTTTTTACTCTTGTTGGAAGTGAAGTGCAGCAGCAACTGAAGAGATATGAAATGGATAGATAGGTAATCAAGCTCGCTTCCCCAACAATTGCATGGTAGAATGACATGACGTAAAGATAGGAGAGAAAAACCATAAAAGGAAAATGGAAAGGGGGGTGTGTAAAGCGTCTATTGAGCTGGGTGTTCTTGTTATCTTCCCTTCCCGCCCTGTTTTCCTCTCTTTTATGGATCCTCGTCTATACTTTTGCAAGCGAGTCTGTACATAATACACAGGTAGTATACAGTATCATACATACACCACAGGTCATCTCCCCCCCCCTCCCAAAACCACACACTACATCCTACTACCTCCTCCCATTCCCCCAATCACCAACATGCGCCAGAATAATCTCCGCCGCCTGCTCAGGACTATGTTGTCGCCCAATCGCCTCAACAAAATCCCCCTCAGGATCCATCAAGTAGAAATAAATACTATGATCGACCAGATAGTCCTCGCCCTGCTTCACGCCCGCCGGCGTGCTGAAATACACCCGGTACTTCTTACACACGTCCTTGATCTGCTCCCATGTGCCGGTGAGACCGACGATGTCCTTGTGGAATTCAGAGAGGTATTCGGCGAGAACGGCGGGGGTGTCGCGCGCTGGGTCGCAGGTTATGAAGATGGGGAGGAGAGGAGGGAGGGAGGTTGATGTGAGGACTGGAGAGGCGTTTACGAGGTCGATCATTCGTGCCATTTTGTCGAGTTCTTCGGGGCAGATGTCGGGGCAGTGAGAGAAGCCGAAGTAGACCTGTGCGGGTGGTTTGTTAGTATGGTTCTACTTCTCGAGTGTGTCTTCTCGTCTTCGCAATCTTCTTTGGTGCCCATCTTGAATTTCTTCCTTCTCCTGGGACTTCATTCCCCCTCATTCATCCACCGTTATAACTCCTCAACCCAATAACCCTCGACCCCTCTCAGCACCCCTCATCCACTTCTTCCCCTCACAAACCTCCTCCTACCTCCTCCCCTCCCCTCCCCAAAAACCTAAACCCAAACACGCGAAAAGGAAGCCCAAAACTCACCAAGCTATACCGCCCCTTCATCCTCCCATCCCCCCACCCCTCCCCCCTCTGATCCACAAGCTCAAACTCCCCACCAACCTTCGGCCTCCCAACCCCCTTCGCCGCCTCCGCCACCCGCTTGCGCTCCATGCGCGCCTTCTCGTAGCGGAAGTAGAAGATCAGACCCGCGCCCGAGGAGAGGAAGAGGAGCCCTGCTAGTGTTGAGAAGGGCTGTTTATTTATGACCCGTTAGCTGGGTCTTTCAATTTGGAAAAAGAACAGAAAGGGGAGATGGGAAGAGGGACGGGATAAGGAAGGACATACACCAGATTTATACCGACTCTTCGCTTCCTGTACAGTTTTATATCCTCTCACACCCACACCCGCACCCAAACCCGCACCCCCATTCCCATTCACACCCACACTCCTCCCAATCCAATTCCAATTCCCACCCAACCCACCCCCCTGCCCAGCTTGTAAACACCCCACCCCCGACCCATTCCCTCTCGCTCTCCTCGTGCTCGTTTCCATGCTCGTGCCCGTGCGAGTGATCGGCGTAGAAATAGACAGGTTCCTGCATTGCTGCTGCTGCTGCTGCTGCTGTTGTTGCACAGCTATCCTCATCCCATCTCCCGTTTGCGTGGATGATGCGGCAGTCCTCCCAGAGAAAGAAAAAGTCGACAAGAAAGTCCGACGACTCGGTATCAATGATTTCGACATCTCTGCTTTATTCGTCCCCTCCCCTAATGCGTGCGAGCTTCGATTGGGGTGTCGTGAAGGAAGGAAGGTTGCAAGTTGTATAAGCAAGCTTGAAGTTCAATTCAAGTGGAGTGATGGATGGATCACCAAATCAACATTTGAAAGCTTGGACTGGGCTGGGCTAGGCGGAGACGGAGCGGTGGGATGTTATTCCGTACTGAGCTGCCAGAGGCGAGTTGAGTGGATCTCAGCCTCGTCATTTTCAGCCTTTCTGTGTGACCTCACTCACTCATCTTCTTCACTTCCTTCACTCCATTTCCACTTCACCCTCTACACCCCTCTAGATGTGATGGCGTTCTCAACCATCTCACTTCCTTTTGCTCGAAGTTAATTTAGGAGTTATCACATTGTATACTCGACCTGAATAGCCTCATTCTCAAGAATTCAAAACTCACATCCTCGCCTACACAACAACTCAAATCAAAGCCAGCCAAAGCCAGTAGTCAATCTACAGTAAAAAGTCTCTCACATTATTTATTCCACTCTCCTTATCTCTATACGAGAAGAAAGGAAGGAAAAAGAAGTATCTACCAGACCATACCAGACCACGCCACGCCAGAAAATATGCACAACAGATGCACCCACAGAAACAAAATGCCTCCCTCCATCCACCCCTATCCATCCGTACCACATATTCCTACAGGACAAAACGCCTTTCTCTCACAACATATTCCTCTTCTGCTCCGCTTTACCCAGAAACCAACAACAAAGAAAGCCGAACTCGACGATCGAAAGCAAATAGAAAAGAAGATGCTCGCTCGCTCGCTATCTCTCCATTCTCTCTCTCGTCACAGATCGATCAAACAACCCAATCTGGGTCGGCTCTCCAGATCAAATACGCCATCATCCCATCTCTCGACCAACATGACAACAAGCACATACAAAATTCGCAAATTAACCGAGCCCCATACATAGACAGTAATTCTTTTTCTTTTCCGTTCATTCTCCGGACACCGCAACACCGAAGACGCCATACAGATGCTGTGCTTTCTCTTCTCTCGCTTGCTTCTTCCCGCTAGAAATCAAGCTCTAGGTAGTTTTTGTGAGTGATGTTTCGTACAACACTCGATAAATGTCGCTTCTCAATCAGAGCTTCGATAGGAGAAACAGGTCAAGTCTCGGTAGTCTACTCCCGTCCACTCCGCTGGCCTGCACTCGTTCTACTCCGCTCATCCTCCTCCAACACATCACTCAACCTAGTCGGATGATGATGTCTAGGAACAGCAGCCCACTCAGGAGCCGCTGCACCATATCCTTGGCCAGAGTAATCAACTGGCTCCCCAATCGTAGGATTTGAAGTCGGGGCCCGTCCAGGTCCAGACGTAGGGGTAGGTCCATGACCGTATTCGACGCCGGAGACTTGACCGTAGCGTTGGAGATTGGCTTGCTCGCGCTCACGTTCCGAGGCAACATCGTACTCATCTGTATCTGCGTCAGAGGGGGGGCCTTGGTAACGGATTCTGTTGCCGCGGGCATCACGGATGAATTGACCTTGTGAATCAATCTCATATTCTTCCTCACTCATGGCACCAGCTTCAGAGGGAACAGATGGTTGGCGGTAGGTTGGGTCTGGGTGGAGGGAGGTTCCTTGGTGTTGTTGGTAGAACGCAGAGGTCGAGGCGGGTTGAACTGCTGGGGCGGCTGAGTGTTCAGAGTTTGTGAATGCGGGGTGGGTTGGTAGGGAGTCCTCGGTGTAAGCCGTTGGTCGAGTACTGGTGGCCGTTGGTCGAGAACTGGTACGTGTCTCGGTGAAAGGATCTGCTGGCTCTGATCGCTGAGATCGAGCGTATTGTTGATAGGCGATATCGCTATCATCAATAGGGCCTTCGGGCTCTGGAGCATCGATGGTAGCATACTGGGTGTCCCTTGATGGATCACGAGCACTGGTTTGTCGGCTAGGAACTCCCTGCATCATAGGAACGACCTGTACTCCACCAATAAGAGTAGGTCTCCCATCCTTCAATGCCGCAGTGCGATCCCTCTCCTCCTGCTCTCGTCGTCCAAGCTCCTCCCAAGCTCGTCTTGCCTCTTCCTTTGAGATTTGCAACTCTCGCTTCATTTCAGCCAACTGCTTAGCGACGTTCGTCTTTTCTCGCTCTTTAGCCACAGCTTCATTGATAGCTGTTGCTCTCTCCTGACGTTCAGTCTCCAGATTGGATTCTAGCACGGCTTGAACTTCTTGTGCACGTTCTTGCTCAGCCCTAGTCTCAAAGAACCATCGCTGGAACTTCCGCTCAGAGGAAGCTCGTAGACGTTGCAACTCAACCACGGCATGGAACAGATTGGCACCTGCAGCCGAGAGATCGGTCACTTGTCGAGAGAGCTGTTGAGATAATGGATCTCTGTTGAGGTCGCTGCTGTTCTCTTCCAATCTTCTGATCCAGAAAGCAGTGAGACCTTCCCAGTGAGCAGAGAGAGTTTCCCATCTTTCAAAGGCATGAGGAAATGAGGACCGGGTAGCTGGCTGTGGGGTCAAATCTGGACCACCTTCAGGACCAGCTTGGGCAGCAGGTCTTGGTCGTGAGGTTCCAGGGACAGGTCTCGGGGCTTGTGGTTGTTGCTGGTTTGTTGGCCGAGGTCTGGCAGTTGGCGCACTTTCACCTCCACCTATAGCTCTCCCACCACTCCCCAGACCCTGAAGCTCCTCTTGTGGAGGATCTGACCTGCGTTGCTGTGACCCATCAGAGGCTCTTTGACCAGCAGCCGTTCCACCTGATGTCCTCTGTCTAGACTCCCCACTGGCTCTTTGTTGTGCCGCAGCACCAGCAGCAGCTGCTGCCCTTCGTTCCGCACTTCGTCGTCTCTCCTGCTCTAGCAATCTTGCCTCTTCTGCAGCCCTCGCACGTTCCAATGCCTCCTTCTGCTCATTCTCTGCTCTTTTCCTAGCTTCCCTAGCGTTGCGCTCTCTCATAATCTCCCTGGGACCCTTGAGACCGGGTGACCCAGTTGTGCCAGGTGGGGGTTGAGCTCGGCCATTGCCGCTCCTACCATTCCCAGTAGCACCTGGACCTCCACCGATCAGATCGGACATCGAGGCGTTCTCCTCCACGAAATCAGAAGTGAAGGGATTGGGTTGTCGTAGAGCTTCTTCAAGGGTATAAAGGATCGCACTGGCAGTGGTTCGAGAAATTCGCGGAGCACGATGGGGTCTTCGTTCAGCTTCGGGGGAGTAGTGTTGGGAGCTTGCTAGTGGAGTTGACGAGGCGAGTTCTTCGTCGAAATCATGGGTCAATCCCTCACTTCTTCGCCGGTTCTGTGCAAAGCGAACTCGAGGAGGTGGACTGATGCCGGCAGATGCAGCTTCAATGTGAGTTCGACGTGGGGGACGCTGCTGCTGCTGCTGGCGCTGGGCGGGTGTAGGCGTTAAAGGTTCGTTCACTTCGTAAGGGTCGTTAGAGAGGGGAGGAGATGGAGTCGTCAGCGCTGCTGCTGGTTGGGTTGGAGGGGAGGTCGACAAGGTGAATTAGGTGTCGTGTCACCGAGAAAGGTGAGTTGTGACTCCAATTGGCGTATCACCAAGTTCGAGGGTCTTGTCTGGTGTTGTAGTTCTCGATGTGGGATCGAGGAATGTGAACTTCCTACTTGGGCGGCAGGAATTGAAGAATGCTGGGGAAAGGTGTGTGTGAAGAGCAAAGGAATTTAGTAAGAGGAAGCTCAGGTAGGTGTCGGGATGCCCTTGGTGTGGGAGTTGGGGCGGGTTCGAGTTGGGAGTAGAATTGGGGAGGTTGGGTGGTGAAAACAAGATGGCGAAGTAGCGAAGCGAGCGAGCGAGGTTGAGCTTGCAGCTGGCGACGAACGAGTAAATTAATTGGGAGAAAACGCGCTGCGCATAAGAAAATCCACACGACGCGACAAAAGTAAAGTTGGAATCAGAAAAACGCGCCAGGTCGTGTATCAATTGAACGGTTGAATAGCATGCGCTGAAGTCGCTGGTCGTGTGAATTGGCGAGGCGCATTTGTGGATGGATGGATGGGTTCACTTCCCTCACTCACAGAATCGAGCCAACAGCGCACTCTCTCCCTTCAGACTCGTCGCGCATGCAATTGTGGTCCCGCACGGCAGTGATTGGAGGCTGGATGGCGAGAGGTGAATGCAGGAAAGGCGACAATAGGATTGAAGATGTCATGCTCGCACAGCTCGTAAGGTGGTGGTCAATTGGGGATTCTAGCTGGCGGTGGTGATGGATGAGGTTGGATTATTGAGAGGAGAGGGTGTGGAGTGGAAGAAGAAAAGAAAAGAAAAGAAAAGTGAGTGAGTTCAGTGCGTGCAGTCAATGCATTGTAGTCGGTCAGTTGGTCCTCGAGCCTTCCTTCAGGTACGTACACAGACAGGACAGGCAGGCATGATTAGGGCAAGCAAGCAGGATGGGTGTGCGACGGGCATTAATTCACTGAGTGCCCGGCTGGCTGTTGAAATGCAGTGCGATGTGATGCAACCCAGTTGTGATGCAGCCCAAAGAGCCCAATTACTCTACCTACCTATTCTATTCTATTCTAGAAGAGCCGTGCGTCAATCAGTTAGTTGGGTACTGACTGGACTGGACTGGACTGGACTGGACTTTTCCTCTCCACTTCCTCCCTCCCCTTAGTAGATCTGTTTGTAGTTGCTTTTCAGCCAAGTATTTATTTTTTGATATATTTATTCATTTGGTTCCAGTGGGTGGACCATCGATCAAATCGAATCCAAGTCAACTCAAGTCACAATCGTACAGTGAGTGAGTGATGGATGGCCCCGACCCGAGAATTGAGGGGGCTGGGAGGGACCGAGTCGAGCGCCACGCCACAGTGCCACGGAGCGGGCCTTCACTCCCTCGCGGCACCACCCTCAGTGCACTGACCCTAAACCCAATCCAACCCGAGCTGACCAGCCAGAGAAAGCCACGACTGCCCTGTCCTGTCTCCCTGTGCTCGCTTCCAATCCTGCGGGTATGTGAGTGGCCAGGGGCGGGCATTTATTTGAAAGCGGGCACTTCAGTACTGTACAGTAGATGCAATGCAAATGCACCGGTAGGGGATATGCTTATTATGTACTG
Source organism: Leptodontidium sp. 2 PMI_412 (assembly GCA_021432625.1). Taxonomy (NCBI): domain Eukaryota; kingdom Fungi; phylum Ascomycota; class Leotiomycetes; order Helotiales; family Leptodontidiaceae; genus Leptodontidium; species Leptodontidium sp. 2 PMI_412. Next base: position 77,269 of record MU270469.1, read on the forward strand.
TACTTCAAAAGGTTTTTACATCTCTCCTTTTCATTGCATCCATCACTCGCTTCTTTCTTTCTTCTCTGCGTAAGTAATTAATTAGTCCTATCTAGCTAATCCATATTTCTCCCAAACACACTCCCTCCCTCCCTCCCTGTCAAATACGAACAAACGAATGACAGCGGAAAAGAAAAGAACAGAAACATGTCCCAAGCGCCACTGACTGACCGACTTCAGCCATGATGGACCTACTCTCAGATCAAATGTGGGCCCCGGATAGCAGAGGGAAGGCAGAGCAAGCAAGGGAGAGAAAGAGGGTCGGGTCCGCTAAGTGCTTTCCGTCCCGTTGGGTGCTGGGACTGACGAGAGCCAATGAGATGTTGGAGTGGCTGTTTGCTAACAATAAGCTTTGAGATGAGACGAGGACGAGATGACAAAATGAAAGTTTGGGATCGGGAAGGCGCAGATACACGTGGAGATGGAGAAAGAGAGGATTCATCGAGGATCGGATGGCATGAGATTTTGGGTCGATGTCTTGCCCGAGTTCGAGTGGCTTTGGTAAATTAGTCGGGGGTTGAAATTGAGCTGAGATGAGATGTTTGTTTGAAGGGAAATGAAGGAAGCTGGCACGTTGTGTCACGAACTACTGGGCTTACGGTTGGATAGGATAATTTCTTTCTCCTTGTGAAATCAGAGGAGCTTGCTAGGTACCTACCTGCCTGCTCTCTCACCTTCTCATCACATGCTCACGTGATATCAATGTTACTTCTCAATGAACAGCCCAGGAGAGTCGAAGCACCAGAGGTAGCATCTGAAATTCTGTGGCATCGAACATATGCATTGAGCTTAGAATATTCTTTTCCCGCTACCTGGCTTTAATATGGTGAGGTCGAAAATGAGTGGTCTTGCACCAAGGGGCTGGTTGACCATTGCTTCGTGCACAAAGTGAATCATTCTCTCGGCTTTTCATTCACTCCGTCTATCAATGTCAAATACAGCCCAAAATACAATTACGTTCCTTAAACCAATATCACTCATAACATTTAGACAGGTTGAGGTCAGAGTAAAGCTTTCCAGCTTCAATACTTTCGTCACACGTGACTGAATTCTTCCCGCAAAGAAGCCTCCCATCTTGAGTTGCTGGAAATAGCCAAAGATCCTACCTATAAATCTATCAAATCAATCTCTATGAACGTTCAAAAGTGTATGAGCTTCGCTCTCTCCGACCAGACTTTCACTTCACCGCAAGCCCAGCTCCTTTCCTCCTCCTCGGCGTCTTGAAGCACTTTATCTTGAAAATATTTTCACCCCCTCGAAGTCGTTCCTTGAATACTGAACGTCGTTACTTTTTATAAAATACCACTTGAACGCTTAGAAACTCAGATGAGACCCAGACCAAGTGATTGTCAAAGTTCTGTTCACTGTCAAACTCCCCTTCCCTTTCCCTCTGAAGTTGTTTGTGGAACCAAGAACAAACTTGCGCGGGATTGCGCGCCAAATACTGTGAATCTCTGGCACTGCTTAACCGTGTTTTAATCCTATAATATAATGGATCGGTTGTATTATAGTTGCAAGCTTTGGAACAGCAACTTGTTATTTCGTTCTCCCACTGTTTGTTGCTCAACAACCAGGTTCACTAATTACACCCAGCTTCATTTATACACGAGGTTTCCCCCCCCCCCCCCACCCGCTTCATGAAATTAGCAGCACTTATTTTTAACCATAATTGAAACATAAAAAATAATATCCAAAATTAATCCCGGCTCGTTCCTCCTACAAGTCAAGTCGACAATAAAATCTAATAATCTACCATCCCGGTCTTCATTTTCGTCAACTATCTCCCACCACTCCTAGCTACCCAACCCTGTAACAATTCACAACTATATCAAGGCCCTTACTGCTGATCTTGAACATTACTATGGCATTTATTCAACGTACGACGATGTCTAGCGGTGTTCTCCTTCAGAGCTTCTCTTTGTGCCCGTCTTTTCTACGAAGAGAGCTCCATGTCGATGCCTATTTGTGGAAAAATACCAACTGTACTGTAGGTAGGTTGCCTTTTGCCCGAGATCTCTAATTAACTTGCAAGACGGATTGCTTCTCCCAAGAAACTTCAAGGGGATCCTTAAATATCTGACCTAATGACTTGACTATGTGCGGGGGAAGTGAATACCACCGTACAATTGACAGCCTGTACAACTCAGGGAAGCCAAACTGAGGCAGGCAAAGCCACGTTTGCCATCTCTCGGGGCAACTAGGAGGCATTTTGTTTTTTCATTGCGTACGACTTCAGGACTATAAAAAGAGTTTCCATGCCCAGACATTTCCATCATCCAAGGAAACACTGAGACCAGCAGCTTGAGTCAAGAGGCGAACAGCGGAAGCAGCTGACCATGCGGACCTGATTCTGGCACAAAACAAGCTATCTACACCCAGCTGGGTCACGAACCAGAGCAACACGAATAGTTTCAATTCCCATGCCCATCGCATTCCAATTCGTGCATTGTGCTTTTTGAGAGTCCTTTTAATTTGTTCTGTGAGAAAAAACATTGTTTGTTGTTGTCATTTCAGAAACTGGAGCCTATTGTCAAGTTACTTCTCCTCGCCATCTTACATGCCAGGTGCGGTGAATATATACCTCAATCCTCATCCTAAAGTCCTCAACCAACACGTCTGGCTCAGGTAAGTATACCCATGTATGTATATGAAATTAAATAATTGAGACAAACTCTACGTTCAGCATTCAGTTCTCCGTCAATCCAGCGAATGAGCCACTTCTTGCATGTCCAGCGCAATACTGCCTGGAAGAATTGATCCCAAGAGCTGAAAAGGTATTTATATTCGTATTTAAAACGAAACAAAAAATAATCAAATTAACTCCGTTACAAATTCACCTACTCAAAAAACTGAATATAGCTCTTCGAAAGGTGTGAGCCAGTGAATTTTCTGTACACCAGGTAGGTATAGATCGACCTCAGCTGGAAAAGAAAAATTAAAGTCTAAGGGCTCACTGTTGTAAAAACGTGAACCTCAGGATATAGGGATACAATCTTTGAAGTTTGCGTAAGATGTCAGCTTGGAGGTCTGTTCTTATTCTGTGGTTTAAATGCAGGCAAATGTGATCCAAGAGGTCCGATATTACATAGCTGAGGATTCATTAGCTAGCCTAAAGCGGTAGGACGCTGGATTTTGACATCACGCTTCAAGCTCCTTAAGCTCCGAGTCTTCAGGAAGTGTTACCATTTCTCTTTCTACTACCGACACTTATTATCTTATCACAGGCATACCTTCAATTTCGGACATGTTCTGCGTGATATCCTCAACCCGAGGCGTAAGCCGGCGAAAGAATCAACCATGCTCATCGAAAATTACATCAATTGTTTAATGTATGATGTACATCAGTTTCCAGTCAGAAACAGACAGATTCACCCATATGGACAGATTCTTCTCTATGGGCCGAGCTACTCTCATTGCTGGAACTGTTGCCAATCAGAAATTAATTTCCAAAAGCGTTGACCTGTTGTTGCCTTTTGAGCTTGTTTTTTTACTTCTTTTTTCGGGAAATGCCCCTATTTACTCATTCGCTTAATTCTTCGGTTCCGAGCCGAGGTCACAAGGAGGGAGGGCAGCACCCCCGTCGCGGCGGATAAATTAAGATGTGGAGATACCCATCTGAATTGTTTCATCCGATCACAAGCCCGATTTGTGGTAGGTGGAACTTCAAAATTTAAGTTCAAAGATGTCATCGTGATTGGAGCGGATCAAATGAGGTCGTCAGGTGGTGAATTAAAAATCTTGACAAAAAACATGCCTGAAATTCGAATTTCCACGCGTACCGTTCAATCTTGAACCCCAGAATGTGAGCGGGGGGACGGAATTAAATTTACGGGATCGTCGTAGAAGAATTTATAAATCGCCGGGGAAATCGATGCACCGAATAAAGTATAAGGCGGATATGTTCCCCTCGTTGTTAATTGATTCTCTTTCACCCCTTCACAGATGCTCGTTGCTGTTCTCACGATGCTTCCGCTTTACATTCTTGCCTTTCTCTTCGCTGGGGTGCGGGCATCCTTGACCTTCAAAGGTGTCGATTGGTCATCTCTTCTGATCGAGGAAGCTGCTGGATATACATACAAGACCACAGCTGGGACGACTGCACCTCTTGAGACAATCCTTAAAGCCAGTGGTGTCAATACAGTTCGACAAAGATTATGGGTCAATCCATCGGGTGGCAATTACAATCTGGACTACAATCTCAAGCTGGCTAAGCGTGCAAAGGCTGCTGGCTTGAATGTTTATCTGGATATCTTTTTCAGTGACACTTGGGCCGATCCAGGCAACCAGGTATGTTTTCTACAAGCGAAATACATGAGTTGAAGATCTAACTTGACGTAGAAAATACCTTCTGGCTGGCCTACCGCAGTCGGCGATCTCGCTTGGGAAGCTTACAACTACACGCTCGACGTTTCAAACGCATTTGCCTCGGCTGGTGTCCCACTATCTATCGTCTCGATTGGAAATGAGATCACCGCCGGCCTCCTCTTCCCAACTGGTTCCACATCCAACTTCTACAACCTCGCCACTATCCTCCACTCTGCAGCCTCTGGTATCAAATACTCCAACCTCGCAACCAAGCCCAAGATCATGATCCATCTCGACAACGGCTGGAAGTGGGACACTCAGAACTGGTGGTACACCAACGTGCTAGCAGCAGGACCCCTCCTCACCACAGATTTCGACATCATGGGTGTATCCTACTACCCATTCTACAACCCCTCGGCAACTCTAGCGAATCTCAAGACGACCCTCACCAACATGGCCTCGACCTGGAAGAAATCAATCATGGTAGCAGAGACCAATTGGCCGGTGAACTGCCCATCACCAGCATACGCCTTCCCAGCGGACACCACCTCGATCCCGATAAGTGCCGCAGGTCAGAGTACCTGGATGAAAGACGTCGCCGCTATTGTTGCAGGCGTGAGTGGAGGAAATGGACTTTTTTACTGGGAGCCAACGTGGATTCAAAATGCAGGTCTCGGGAGCAGCTGCTGGGATAACCTTATGGTTGATCAAAATGGTGTGGCGAGGTCGAGCTTGGGTGTCTTTGCTTCCATCTAGGTGTGTGAGTCGTGCGATTTTTACTTCTATGTATATATTGAAAAAGTCCGACACTTGCTATGATGCGTTCGATCACAGTTTCTCGTATTATGGGGCTGGATATAAGTCAAAATCAAAGCTGCGCTGTGTGAAAATTCCACTGCTTTCTCCGCTCTTTCCTCGCCAATTACAGCTAGGTTCTTTGTTTGTCGTAACAGGAAAACGCATCAAGGAAAATCTCGGGGTCACCTAGCTTTACATTTCGCTGAATTTCACGTGCCATCTGAGGGGAAATGCCACCTGCATCTCACTTGATAATGCAATGAATGCTACGAGCGATTTATGTCCAGCCTACTAGATGAAAGATGTTTCACTGCCACAGGATCATGTTCACCCAGTACGCATTCTTATTCCAGGTTACCTCCGCGGACGCTGTGTGAAGTGGTGACGAAAATCTGGGTCAGAATGAAAACGATTCTCACTACCGCATCTGGGACAATCGCGTGCATCTAGTTTTCGTCTCCGAAAAAGACAGCGAGTTCGCAGATGTGGGTTTCACTCATCCAAGCACAGTCCTCAACAAGCAGAGTCCGCAGAGTGTGGATGTCAAGCTAGCTCAAGGTAAAACAGCCCCTCTCGATCGAACGAAACAAGGGAGGGCATGCCGAATCGAAGCAAGAATTAAAATGTACTTTTGCTCCATCAACTATATTCTTTGAACTGACTGGAGGCCTTGCTAGTCTGAGTCTAGAATACATTGGAGTCGTGACTGACAAAGGGGTCAACTTTATCAAGAAGAGCATAGAAAGCTGCAGGTGAAACAGCATAATCGGCACCTGGATCAGATATCGCACTCCAGAGGTACCACTGGCTGCCAGTCAAGCCTTCGGAGAGGACTGAGCTCTCCAAAGATACCCGACGTTACACCTCCAGCCTCCTAGAATCCTCAAGGCTTGGGCTTGAAACCTGCCAGCACAAATTTAGTTTCACTTCAAGGACCAAATTTTGATCAAGAACTACTTCCTAAGCTAGTCAGGCAGCAGGAGGAACACGGAAGTCTCGACTTTGTTGTAGCTGATGTAAGAAAGCCAAGTGGAGCAATGAGTACCATTCCGGATGGGGTTCTCTTCGGCGAGGAAGTTGAAAATCGTGGTTCTACCGGAGAGATCTCCTACCAGAAAATGGCAAGTTCATCATGGAAGCCAAAGAATATAGTTTTTCGAAAGTGTCCCAGGTTCTGGGTGGTTCTGGCGTCACTTCTGACTCTGTACTCATTGCCCGCATACATCCCGACAAAGAATACAACACACATTTGAGAGTCACCGATACCAACAAGAACGAGAACGATATCCTCCTTGAGGATCGAACGGGGAAGTTTGCGACAGACCACCACTAACAATTCAAGATATGTCACGTGTGGGGACAACCAGGTGTTGACTAGAAACTTGGAAATGTATCAAAGGCTATGTTAACGAGGACAATATCAAGGGAAACGCTTTTGCCCCTGACAGTGCCAAGGAGAGTATCGTGCTCTTGTGTGGGCCCCCGGCCATGATTCAGAAAGCTGCATTACCGGCATTGAAAGATTGGGGCTGCGAAGAAGAAAAAGCCCGCTTCGAGTTTTATGTGGGAATGATTGTGTTGTCGTTTTCTTTTTCATAATGAGCGGACCTCTTTTCGGTCTAGGCTGTTTAGGCTCCCTGCCTCTATATCCACCACGCCATCGTGATGGTATGCTCTTTTGGAAAAGCAATACCTGTCATATCTGTACCTGATCGTACTTTGCCACTCGTCGCTCATTAATTAGCGAACTTTCATCTTAATTTTGGTCTCCCACCTCATTGTTGATATTCGCTTTGACGTGACTTAAAAGAGGGTTCGCTAAGATAATCACCCATTAAGCGAACGCTCCTCCTCTTTTAATATTTGGTATGCTGGTCGATGGTACGTTTCTACGAAATTCTGTGACTACGTTTAATCCATACCGGAGCACAAAAGAGACGATATCTCTGTCTAATTGAAAAATCAAGATGCGGCGTTGCGTCGAACGCCTCAAAGCAAGGGGTGTTTATCGTTACCAGCCACAGCATCCCTTGATGGACATCTACCATGATTGACAGCTCAGCATACAAGACAAAATGCGGTCTCGGCGACCTTTGAACCAACTCCCTCCGGGGGTAGTTCCGATACCGAAACGCATCTCTATGTATTAGTGCCATCATAATCTAGCAGTACACTCCACTTGCGATTGCTGGACCCTATACTCTATAGTCTAGACTTCCACTCAATCAAGACTAACTATCGCACCGTGCAGTTAGAAGGCTGGAGGAGCCCTTGGTTTCCCCCCGATTTCTGAATGCCATGCTTCCATACCACGCAATCGGTGGCAATCGCGAAACGGAAAATATGACATGTCGAGAATTGGCGTCCACACTCAATTGCAGCTGCAGCCATTCAGATCGGAGCATCCCACAAGTGATCTGCACAAACCTCCTTCTCTTCAGGCATGGCAACCTGTTGCTGATGCACAAGGGATGTCCAAAGCTATGGAACCCTTACTGCGGGCGTGCTTTGGTGGCTAAAGTGCATGAACGAGCGTTACTCTGGGGATCCAGCCTTTCCATAGGGCAGGCAAAGCCCACTTGACAGCTCGTGCTGCAAGCTGTCAATATTTTCATTCTAGCTGCTTCATGACCCAGCAGCACCTCATCGATATCGTGCATATGTACCCAGAAATCGAAATTACAGATCAGGAATACATCATAGCCATAAAGCCGTACTTCCTCGCAGCTGTTGTTTTTCTACCCCAAAATTATTGTATCGAGTTTCTGTTGTTCAAGTCGTTCCTGTCCAAGGTCATCGGAATTCCAGCCCTTGCTTACATTCCCCTCTCCCAACCATAAAGGTCTCGCCCTTACGCACAGAATTCTTCACGCAATCGACAATCGATAAAGATAACATAACAGTCCCGCCCCACCAGGAGTCGTGCGGTTGGCTTCTCTCATCGCCATTGACAGCCATATTTTCCAGAATGCAACTCAGCAGTCCACTCCGCGCTCAACACTTGGAAGCAAAAGATGCAATCGCAATACAAGATATCGAAAGGCGCACTGTGGGATGTCAAGTTTCATCCGGTGATTTTCCAGACAGTTGCTCCATGTCATCCGACAGTTCAGAGGATTCGGACAATTGGTTGATGGAAGACATGTTCGAGCAATCTCAAAGCAACACTTCTTATGACAAAACCCACTCTAGCTATGGCAGCCACATCTCACAACTGGAGGACGAAGAGGACATCTGGCGCCTATGGGATGGGAGTAAAGACACACCCTCTCCGGAGCCGCTGCTCTACCCAGTCACCTCCGATCCTATTCAAGTCCGAGAGCAGGGCCAACTGGGCACTACTCGTAAATTACCTTCTCAAATTCAGTTTGACACCACCGAGTCACCGAAGACAAATCAACTCAAACGATGTTCGGCAACTCGTTCGCCTCGTCGGATCACCCGTGCTCGAGTCCACCCACCCTCTCCTGTCGCCAAAACCAGCTACTCGCCTTTTCCTCCAGGTACCACTAAAGTCGCAAATCTTCATCAAGACTACCACATGAACTATCATTCTTGGCCAGTACCAAATGAGCCACAAGCGAGACCTCAGCGTCTGCGAGCCAACACCACACCCACCCCAGCCGTCCCGTCCATCCGCAAAGTCAGCCGCTCATCAAACTTGAGCACTTGCAAAATACTGAACCAGAGCCATGTGTCCTCACCTGCCGATATAACTCTGCCGCTCTTCATGTCTTCAGCTCCTACATCACCACAGTTCACCCCTTTCCCAGAGCGAGACCTCATGGACTTGATGGTTGAGACTTCTGCCTTCTCCGACGACGAAGACGACGAGGATAATGCTCCAGTATTTGTTGTGGCAATGAAGTCTGTTCTGAATCTTGGCCGAGGAAGTTCCAAGGTTGAAGGCGAAAAGCTACCAGTTGAAAAGGCCAAGAAGAAGGATCCGAGGAGAACTCTGCGTGGTGCCTTGAAGTCTTTCCTTAAAAAGAAGAAGGGGGCTACCTTGTAGTGGACTGAGTTAGTTTGGACTTTTCTTTGGGGCGCACAGTATAACTAATGAGGCAAGAATGAGAAGCTGGCGTTGGGTGCCCAGAACGTATGATGGAGATTGATTTATGATTTACGAGATGGCACGATATGGGGATGTTTCTTTTGTTTCTTTTGTTTCGGGCTTGTGTTCTCTGATGATTGAAATGATTAGATGCTTTGTATGTTCTAGCATACCCAAATGATGAAAGTCATGTATGTGTATGAGTCTGCGAGGAAGGCGATGGAATGGTCTCGAGTAGGCAATGATCACATGATCAAGAGGCATTTGAGAGGCGTTGAAACAGAGCATGAGTGAGAGTCAGTCAACTCTATCCTGGAGCGACTGAAGTGTATATGTAGTGCGTACTCAATGTTATCAATTTCAGTCCCAGTCGCTCAGCGAATTTTCACAATTGATTGCTTCGGGTCAGCCCTCAATGCATCACCGGAACTACCGATCGCATTAACACTATCATGAGTCTGAATCTCTGCATTTCAGATATTCGTCGACGTCATATCATACGACATTTTGCCGCGCAAATCCACTGTATCTTCAAGAACCGCTGTGTGTAATAGATAGGGGATGGACTTGGAATGTATGTCCACTTGCGAGCGTCCTAAAACAGAATCCTCTGCAATTGGTACTACGTCGTGTCTAATTTTGTTAATTAGTCACATTAAAAGATAGGCAAGCTACGTGGAGTCATAAAAGTAGTGACACCTCCCAGAAACTGTATGCTCTACAATGTATCGCTAGTTTTATTTTTGGCTGAAACGCCTACTGCCTCTCTAGTTTGGTACGCCATAATTGACGTGTGAAAGTAATGAACGAAACGCCCCCAAATAATTGATGCCTTTCAAGTATCCCTCGTAATTCGAGTCCCCGAGAAAAGTTGTCGTTAGATTTGTTCTCCGCACTTATTGACGGATCAATCTTCTCATGCTAAATGCGAGGCAGCCTGTGCTGGCTTTATATGTCAATAGCCCACCGAGTCCGGCTGTTGAAGTTAGTTACATACCTTTTTAATAGTTTTTAAGAGGATTCAAAGTACTGACATGAGTCCAACACATTGCTAAATGCAACGTTGCATTCATCAGGCTTCAAGACGCGAGGCCAAAGTCCACCGGTGTTGCATGGAGGGGTTTTCTTGTCACCACCATCCCAAGGAATGGCTTGCAATTGCGTGACTAGATCACCAGAAGAAGCAAGCTTCGGCAGGTTTCTGGTTACATTTGGGTCAGTGCCAGGCTCTCCATCTGCAGGATTGCCTCCGGTACGCCAAGTATAGGTATTTTCGCAGAATATCTTGATGGCTTCAGAAGCAATCGCTTTGTCCAGGGGTTGATGGGAAGGAGTCGCTGGCTTCTCGAAGCAAGTAAGCTGGCCAGTAGAAGACGATGGCGGGGGAGGAGGCGTTGCGGCCGTTGAGGTGGAAGCAGGTGGAGGATTCGTGACCTCCGGGGGAGGGTTGGCTGGACTTTGGTTCATGAAGAAGTTCATGCATCCATGGTGATCCTTTGTAACCCATGACAATTGACCTCCGGTTGGACCTATTCTTGTCAGTAAGGGTACCATCCAGGATTCAAAAGAAAATGCTCATATTCGCTGAACAAACGGGTGTAAGCCTTTTGGCATTCATCTGCAGTCAGCGTTCGGGGATATGTGCCACTTGCACAAGCAGAAGCAACTCCTTCTGTCGGGTTGATCTGACCGAGGGTCTTGATCCCATTCGCAATAAAATCAGCCTCTACTGTGGCCACCGAGGTATCCTTTGTATCCCGAGGAGGCTCGTTCTTGGCATCCCAAGTGTATGAACGGCCGCAAAGTTTAGCGGCGACTTTGGCAGCATCTTCATGTACCATAGGAGCCACGTTACCTTGAAGGCAATTGGATCCAATGTAACCCGAAAATGTATCAGTGACTATACCATCAAGTCAGCTTTCAGATTCTTTAAGTCACTACCTTCGTGGGTAGGTGTTAGAGTGTGTTGTTCAGAAAATAATAGGAAACACTCACCTGTTGGTGCTGCATTGGAGGAAGTCTTTGATGCAGTGAGTTTGACGGACGCAAGACTGGCACTGGACACTGACGCGAGACTAGCACTGGAAACGGATACCAAACTGGCTGAGGATGCAGACGCAAGACTAGCTGATGATGCAGATGTAAGACTGGTGGATGCACTATTAACAGGATCTGAGCCCCAAAAAATGCAACTACCGTCTCCAGGATCGCCGTCTTGGCGCTTGCGACTGGGAGGTGCTGTACAAACAGGCGCTGAGTTCTTATTCAACGGAATGGCTCCGTTGTAAACGACTGGTCGTCCATTGGCTCCACCTCTCGGGAAGGAAGTGTCTTGAAGATACTTCTTGATAGCCTCTGACCAACCATAGCCGGTGCTATCTGGCAATCCGTTTGCAATTTGCTGTATCTTTTCTCTGTGAGAGTCGACGCCAAGGAAGTAAGAAATTAGGCCTGAAACCATTGCCGTAGCTATTGAAACCATAAGTCAGCAACGAAGTTGGGGTCTGATTTTGAAGCTTACAGCCTGATGTTCCGGAATTCTTCTGCCGTTGTGTATTGAATGCAACAGTAGTTGAAAAATACATATCAACTCCCGGAGCCCACACATGTACTGTTGATCCTGGAAATCCATTTGCGGGCACATCTTTCGTGTACTCCCAGATCGTGCCAGAGTTATACACTGAGCCGACAACGATAATTGGAATTGCTGTTGACCAATGCACAAATGCACTTGTCATCACCTTGGAATGGTCGTCCTGGATAACACTGTAAGATAAGAACTTAACGGAAGCTACGAACATTACATACCTCAACATTCCCAGAAGCAACAACTATAACAACACCATGCGATGCTAGTTGACGTAAGAGATCAAACATTTCGTAGAGACTGGAGTCCAGCATTGGTAATGTAGTTGCCTTGGAGATTATGCCCCGTGAGATGTTGATCACAGCCTTCTTCTGCAATCCTTTGGCTAGCACATCGTCTAGAATATGTCTGAAGGCATCTGTCATCACTGAGTTCCGAGACACACTTCGTTCGAATAATGCAGCGGGCAGTTTCAACTGGGACATCTCTTCATCGGTGGGTATGCCTTGTGGCAGTCTGACCACCGTAAGTTGTGCAAATTCGGATACGCCATATGCAGCGCCAACAGCTCTACCTGCCATTCCGGTGCCGTGGTTGCGCCAAGTGTCGCTGTCAGTGAAGGTATCTGGATACACATACTCATAAGGATAGCGATGGTTTTCTGCTCCTAGGCTACCTGGCCAAATCCACTCTGGGGTTTCAATGTTGTTTTTGATCCAGGTATACGACTGCGACTTGGTCAGCATAGAAAGAAAAAAAGGTAGATTGAGACTTCTTACAGCATGTGATACGGCGAATCCACTATCTACCATATAGATCCTTGCTGATCGTGGAGTCTCACGGTTGAACGCATAAGTATCAATCGTATCCAGTGGAATACCTGGAGGCTGTGAGATCACTTTAAGCGAATCCTCAGTAGTTCGTTGCTGGTTTACAATTGGGGCTTGTTTTCCGATCTTGTTTTGCCACAGATCTGTTTCGTTCCAAATGCTTGCAGGGTGATCGTCCGCCACCGGATCATAAGCTCTGTGTGCGTGGACCAAGACATTATCAAATTCGCCTTCTAGAAAAACGCGTCTTACCTATATAAGTTAGTTGGAAGCTGTCAATGCAAGGTGCAAGAACTCACTGCTGGTTCATTGGCATAGGTCTCTGACTGGGCCTCACTCAGATATTGGCCCCAGAATGATGTGTATTCAGATGTACCTGAATGGAACAATGTCTTTTCATCTGTCTCAACCTTCAGCTTGGCTGTGAAAGCATTAATGACCGAAATGTCTTTTGTCTTGTTTGGCTCGTCGTAAACTGGAGGCTTGGGCTTGTTGTATTTATGGCCTTTCTTGCAGAAGAATATGCACTGTTTCAAATTAGACATAATTATGACATAGTGGGAAAAGACAAGGAGGAAAAAGGATTCAGCAGTCATTCTCGTAAAGATTTGAAGATCTCTGAGGGAAGTGCTAGTAATTGCTTACCGGAAAGTGGAGTCCAGGAATTTTCGGGAATTTTGGGAAAGGGATAGGTGGAAACTTGAAGATGGTATTGAAGAAGCCATCAATGCTGTCGATGATAGTAAGTAGACTCGTGCAGCCTGGGCATCCCACGATTATTGGGAAGAAGATGAAATGCCCGTCACTGTTTGTACTGCTGCTCCAGGTATTCGACTTGTAATCGTCGTTGCTCGAGGTTCTGATTGTGACTCCTGGAGGAAGAGTGGTCATCATAGATGTAACCTTTGGCTCATAGAGAGTGAATAGACAGTCGGGAAAGGGGTATTGTAATGGCACGTGCCCTAGTGCTTACTCCCTGTATATATGCGTGTAAAGTGGGGAAGAGATAACCTCCCTCTTTAGTAATTAGCTTTTATATTATATAGCATTACTAGCTATTATCTAGTGTCCCTCTAGCTATTCTATTGTGTTAAAGTCACCTTAGCGTACTAGTGATTATTACATTCTAATTACTTTTCTCTTACTGTTAGCCTGACTATCGCACGATAGTTTAAGCTAAAGAACCCTTATTCGCGGCTCCCGGTGGCCTTAGGCCACAGGCAACCCATCCTCTAGACTAAAGAAGGTCTAAAGATACGCTAGCTATCGATCTATAAGTAATATAAGAGCAAATTAGAACCTTTAAGGAGAAAAACGATGCCCTCGACAGCCTTGTTGTCAAATATCGTCGGATATACGGCAATGACTTCAGTTAATACCCCCTAAATATAAGAGAAAGGGTATAGCGACTTTAGTAGACTAGACTTAGAGGTAATATAAATATTATAGAAGATTACCTATTAATCGCCGAAGAGTTTCGGGCTCCCCGCCGAGAGAAGGGGAAATATATAATTCTATTAGAATATAAAGGGAAGAATCAGCGAAAGTTAATAGAATATTTATAAGCCTATAATTATGTTTTTAATTACGATAATAAAAGGTTCCTTACTAATATAGTTAAGATTAAATAAGCAGCGACATTACTCTATAAAGAGCTAGTAAATACTTAGGAAAGGTTTAGGAAATATAATCCTAATACCCTTAATATAATAACGTAAGAATTTTACAAAGAGTTTCTAATAAACCTCTAGTTACTCCTTATCTCGAGGCAAGTAGCTAACTCTCACGCTTATAAGACAGCTCGACAAAGACTTAGCTAGCTTATTCTTAAATTTATTAACTATCTCGAGGGAAAAGAATAACAACTTAAGTTATTTACTTAACGTTAATTATAAGATATCCTCTTTAATAAGATTCGACTAGAGATTCGCTAGAGAATTATTAAGAATAAGTAGGCTAATAAGCTATAAATAAAGGAGGATGTTATTTTAGTAATAGCCTTTTAAAAGGCATATATTTTACTTAAGGAAAATAGTAGTAATAAGAGGCCTAAGGAGTTAAAAGACAAGAAAGGAGAGTCCTTTTAGAAGGTCTTATAAAAGACTAGTGATAAGTAAGAGAGTCCTCGCCTTAAGTAATCTAGATTAAGAAGAGGCAACCTTAATAAGACTTTAGTACGAGGGAGATATAGAGGGTTTAATAAGTCAAAGACTTAATACTTTAAGTGTTAAGAGCTTAGCCACTACACTAATAAATACTTTAAGGTAAACAGCGAAGGCTCGCTAGACAAGAACTAAAAGAGCACTTAACTCGCGGTTACGTTTACGTCTCTTCTAAGATTATTAAGTAAGAGAATAGAAATCTAATTAAAGATATTAGCGAGTAAAGAGTAAAAGGACCTCATTACCTTTATTAATAATAAAACAAAAGACAATTTTGTCTTAAAATTAATAATAAAGGAGTGCGATTTACGACTTACTAGCGAAGGGCCGAAGATATTTTAGACATTACCTAAGAACGAGGGTATTATCCACGGCACTATACTCGCCTAAGTAAAAATCACTAATATACTTAGACAAACTAAGCTAAATACGCTCTAGTTAAGGGTTATCGATATACCGGGCATTGATTTAATTCTAAGGTGGCCTTAATTAAAAGATATCAATCCTTAGATCAGTTTCAAAACAAAACAATAAAAGTACTTATATTAGCTAAATAATACTTATAATCTTAATATTATAAAGCCGTATAAATTCTCTTAACTTATTTAGAAGAAAGAGTCCCCTATATATACTATAATACTTAACTTAAATATATTACGCCTATTAGACACTAATAATACGCCTACTATCCCCTAAAAATACTACAAATTTAAAAACGTCTTCTCTAAGGAGAGAGGGAATTAATTACCCCCTTTAAAAGGTCAGTAGTATATTATTAACTTAGAGCCAAATACGAGGCCGCCTTACTCCCTTATTTATAACCTCTCCGAGATAGAGCTAGAGGTTCTCTGAGAATACCTTAAGTCCTCTAAAGTAAAGGAATAAATATAAAAAAGTAAGAACTTAACTAGCGCCCCGATTCTCTTTATACTAAAGAAAGATAGTAGCCTTTAATTATATATTAACTATTAAGCTTTAAATAAGATTATAGTTAAAGACTAGTAACCTTTACCTTTAATTAACGAAACGCTAGATAGGCTTTAAGATAAGAAGGTCTTCACTAGCTTAGATTTATAAAATGCCTACTATTATGTCAGAATTAAAGCGGGAAATAAGTGGAAGACTACTTTTCGCACTCGGTATAAGTATTACGAGTATTAAGTTATATTATTTAGGCTATCTAATACCTTAGCGACGTTCTAAGTATATATTAATAATACACTAGTAGGACTTATAGACATTATTTATATCGTTTACCTTAATAATATCCTTGTGTACTTAATAGACTTTACTCAGTATATAGACTATGTCTACTAAGTCCTCGAAAGGCTACGACAAGCTAATCTCTTTATTAAGTTATTAAAGTACTTATTTAGTACTTAAAGTATAGAGTTCTTAGGCTATATCGTATCCCCCGCTAAGGTATTAATAGAACAAAGCTAAGTAGACACTATTAAGGAATAGCTAAAGCCTAAAAGTATTAAAGACGTTTAAGTCTTTATTAAGTTTACTAACTTTTACTAGCGCTTTATTGCAAGTTTCTTAGCGATTGCCCGGCTATTAATAAGTTTAATAAGAAGTAAAAAGAAAGGGCAACTTGCCCCTATCTTTCACTAAGGAACTACTAAATAAGAGGCTTTTAATATATTAAAAGATATATTTATATTAGCCCCTTTTCTTATATACTTTGACTTAACGAAGCCTATAAGGCTAAAGGCAAATGCCTCTAAGTTTATACTTACGGGGATTTTGTCTTAGCCTAAAGATTAGCCGGCGAGTGGCTAAATAAAGCCTATTTAGTACTTAATTACGTTTTTTAGTAAGAAGCTAAAAAGTATAAAATTAAATTATAAAGTTCACGATTATAAGCTTCTTGTAATTATTAAGTACTTTATTTATTAGAGGCACTACTTAAAAGGTAATATAGCCCTTATTAAGGTGTTATTAAATTATAATAACCTCTATTATTGTCGTTATACTCGGGTGGTACCACTGATTCCGGTTCAGAATCGACACATTTAAGGGGTAAAATCCTGTGTAGTAAAATGTGTGTTCAAGAAAAGGAGGGCTTTATACTAGACCCCCCCCTTAAATACTCGTTAAGCGAGTATGTGACTAAAAACGTGACTATTAAACTAACACTAGCAGTTTTTCCTTTTCGAGAGACGTCTCTCTCGAACTAAATACTAACTTAGTAGCTAGTAATTAATCGAACAAACAACGACGAGTCTCTAAATATAAAGAAGCTAATTATTCCTTATTCTTATTTATACTCTCGAAAGCCTTAGTACCGGAGTTAATATAATTAGTATAAGACCCCTTACGGTAGAACTTGTCGGCTATTTAGGTTAATTCGGTACCGAAGCGAAATTGTCGTTAAAGCGCACAAAGCTTACTAAGACCTAATTTCCGAATCGAGCAACGTGGCTTCGAAGAAAGGGGGAAAAATCGGAAAAAGGAGGTATTGAAAGGAAGCTCGACAGCTAGTGATTCTAAGGCGTGTAGAAGAGGGGATCGAGCTAGCTCAATAAAGAGGTCAAAGTTAGCGTATTACTGCAGGAGGTCGTCTGCGGCAAAGGAAAAGGGGTGTATTCGAAAAGAAGTAATCGTCCTGCCTTCTACTCGAGAAAGAATCTCGCCGGCTTCGAACTCATCGCTGCGGGGGTCGTTGTAGCGGAGAAAAGGGGTAATTCGAAAAAGAAGAGGTCCTTCGAATAGGTGCTTCGAAGGAAAGAGCTTCGACTAGCTCAGTGAAGAGGTCGACGTTAATAATTCTGAGGCGTGCAGAAGTCGTGTAGTAGACACAGTAATTTAATATTACGTGGAGAGCGAATATTGCACGTAAGAGGTCGAAAAGTCTTAAAGGTATTATTAGAATACTAGAGAGCGAATACTATAGTATTCTAAATATATCTCCCTTAATATATTGTACGAAGTAGTAGAGAGCGAATACTATATAGCTTCGAGGATATCTCTTCGAGTTTAGCCAATTAACTTGTTAATTAACTACTAAGTAATTCGCAATTGATTAATGTCGTTATACTCGGGTAATACTACTGATTCCGGTTCAGAATCGACACATTTAAGGGGTAAAATCCTGTGTGGCAAAATGTGTATTCAAGGGAAGGAGAGCTCTCGTACAGAGCTCTCCTTAAATGCTCGATAAGCGAGCATGTGACTAAAAACGTGACTATTAAACCAACAATTATTTTATAAGTATTATAGTATTAAGCCGGCGGTAGGCTAAATAAGCCTTAGAGTTGTCTAAGTATAACTTTATAATAGTCTATAAGCTAAGGAAAAAGAATCTAGTAGATAGACCTTCGCGTAGGCCTGATTATAGGCCGGCGGAAAATAAAGAAAATATTATACTCCTTACTTAATAGAATAAGTTATAAAGTATAATTTAAAATAAGTTAATTCGCGTCCTTAATATAATTAATAATACGACGGCAAATATCTAGCGAGAGAGTAATAGTATATCGTGCCAGTTAACTCAAGTTTCTTAACTTACTAGCGACAGCACAGTATATAAGCTATTAATTGAGGCCATAGTAGCGACCTCTACGCCTAACTAGTAATATATATTTATATAGCTTAAAAGTTTATAGAACTTTAGTTAGGGTTTAAATAACCTCTTATAAAACGCTAAAGAAAGGTATAACGCTAATTAATATAGTTATAAATATACTATACTACGGTTTTTAATAGTAAAAGTTATAAAAGCCAAAACGGCAAATACTATATTAAAATCGGTTCTTTTGTTACTCCTAGAGTTATAATAAAAGGACGCCTTAGTTATAAAAAAACGTGCTCGATTATAAGATGCCAGGGATATAAATTAGAGTATTAATAACAATAGACTACTAAGACACTAGTAAATAGCCTACGTTCTATAAGACCTTATTATTTGTGCCGAAAGTATAAAGATTTATTATAATAATTTAATTATAAGCTATTTTAGTTATAATAAGACACTAAAGCTTGTCTAGTAGAAGTATTACTAGCCTAATATGTCTAGTGACGTTAAAGTATATGTTAAGAGTTGTAATATTTATTAGAGGACAAAGGCAAGGCGTATAAAGAAAGCTAGCGAAATATAAACTCTTAATTAACTAAATAAGCTATTTAAGTCAATCTTAATAGATTTTATTATAGATTTAACACCTTATAAGAGTAGTTGTCGTGCAGGTTATGGTAGGCCGGCTAAGCGAGCCTAATCAAAGGCACTATGGCCAAAGCGCCCGCGACCTCTATATTCAGGGAGCTCAAATAGACTATACGTAAATAGATAATAATCAATTATAGTATTGCGTATACCTCAATAATACGTCAATTTCGCCTCTATGGAGCCTCTAGGCGTGCTCTTGCACGACAGTTATAAGCCCCGTAAGTTATTAAAGCTTCTTAGTCGTATACACGCGCTGACGTGGCTTCACAGAGGTATATAAAGGCTTTCTTACCGCTGCTTCTTACACGTACTAGTAGTATTCAAAAGCCCGTTAATAACCCTTAAATCACTAAAACCTCTTCGAAATCATCATTTGTATACCCAAAACCGACAATGTCACTTCTAAAGTTACTTGCGGACTATAATTTAAAGGCGTAGAAGGATTAAGCGATATAGCACTTGCGCTTGACATTCTATACTAGCTTTATAAGTACACTAAATATAATAGACCCTAGCGCTCCTACGACAGGCCATATCCCAAACCACTGACCCAAGGCTCTAACGCTTAAAAGTACTACGTAAGAGGTTACAAAGACTTAGTTAAGCCAGTATTACGCTAATATTGTAGCTTAGAAAGCAGTAAACCTATAACCGTCTTTAACGCCTAAGTCGTCCGACAACGCGTGGGCTACACTTACCCCAGCTATATTGACAGATGCCCTAATAGGAGGGACAAGTCCAGAAGAAGCTAGTCTACCTTTATACCCGACAATTATAGAAGTGTAGTAGATCTACGTAGTATAAGCCAGGGAATACTAATACACACTTACTAAATAAACGAGCCAAAATAATAAGTATATAACTCTATATAACTAACTCTCTAAAACAGTAGACGATTCGCTTTTAGACTTTACGATTAGGGAACTAGCCGGCAAGAGCGACTTAAGCTTATAAACGTTAGTTAACACACTTTAGCGCGACATAGTACTATTAGAATCGTCAGTCCTCATAATAGTAGTCATAGAATACGACAAGGTTTTAAAGGAGGCACATAAAGGAAAAGTCAACGTTAACTAGTAAATAAAGGACTTCTTAAAGGCTTACAAGAATGCCAAAGTGTACAATATACCTAAAGTTAAGGGCACTGTGGCTCTAAAGAAGTGACTACGTACAGTGAGAGCTCACATGTACCCTAATTAGGCAAATCTTATCCTTAGCACAGTTATACGCGACGACTAACTTAAAAAAGAGTATAGTTTTACTCTTAATAACTACATTCAAGTACTCCCTGGCATAGACTAAGAGCACACTATATTCAGGAAGCCTAAGCGTCAAAGAAGGGGTAGTAGTCAATACTCAACCCTTAAAGGAATAGACAATAGTGCGTCAGGCGTAAGCTCCAGTAGATCTCGCTCTCACGGCTAAGGTAACTTATACCTATGTAGTATAAATAACAAGCACTTCTTTAAGCCGCTCAAGTGTTAGAGACTACGTTATATAATTAATAAAACGACCACTAAAGGCATAAAGTATATACTAAACGCTAACGAGGTAACTATAACTCGCAAGAAGTTAGAGACTGTAAACTTCAGGGAGCTTAAGGCCGCCATAGCCAAAGAAGGTTAGAAGTACGTTATAATAGCCAAAATTACTAGAGCTAATAGTACTAACACCTTTAAACCTACTACTAACGCCAAAACAACCGATGCCACTACACTTACAGGAAACAAAGACAAAGGCAAAGCTACGTAAGAAAGGACAAGGAATATTAACGCAATTATACTTAACTTAAACCTTCTTAATAATATAATTTAAGACGACACTCTTAACGCTAGTATCTATAGTACTATAGAGTTCTAACGCCACCCTCTATTAAACAGTACTCTAGTTGACAACTACGGCGCAACTCACTTAATTAATAGTATTAATAAACTAGTCCTTAGTAACTTTAAACGTACTACAAGAGAATTAGTTAACGTAAGCACCTCAAACTTACTAATCATTAGGAGAAGTACACGCATCTTTAAAAACACTATATATAGACCTACTAGACCGTACACTAAGGACCTAACGCTGTCTAATGTGGCTGTTATAGAGGGGTTCAATATTAATATTATCTTAGAGAGCCTCCTCGCACAGTTAGGGGTATAATATAATAGTACTAACACGACTTTACACGTAAGTAATACTAAAGAGAGCTATATAGTGAGAAACTTATAGTACAAGTGGAACCTTATAGTATTTAAATACAAGCCAGTTAATAACTACTCGCGCTCTTCATAACTATATACATTTATAAAGACTCGTAAATCTCTTATTATAATAATATACCTAATAATTAATAGACGACTACACTCTCTTAAAAAGTATACCTTTTAATTATCTCGCCGGTTCTTATAACCCTAAAGCGACACAGCACAGATGTGGCACTTACGGGCTAGTCACCTCGGCAAAATGGCCCTAGAAGCTCTTGTGAAGTATACCCGCAATATTTAAATCAATAGAATCACTAGTATATAATGCGAAAGCTATACTACAATACACTCAAATTAACGACTATCGTGTAAAGAGTTAGATAATAAGTCCCCAAGACCTTTCTTTAGAGTCACATGGGACCTATTTGACTACCCTATAGGCTATAATAGCACATATTAGCTATTATTAATTAAGGACAAATACAGTAGAAAGCTTTTCGCATTTACACTCACGAGTAAAGCCAACGAGTCAATTATAAGAGTACTTGAAGTATTTAAGGCATGGACTAGACGCTAATACAGTCTAGCTATATATAAAGTCAGGTCCGACAACGACACGTCTGTAATTAACACAAGATACTAGACTTAGTACGACTAATAGGCGTTAGACAATAGCATCGACCTAGAGCCTACTCTTATTTACACGCATAAGCTAAATAAAGGCGCAGAAAGAGCTAGTAAGGAGCTAATTACTAAGGCCTTGAAAATAATAACAGGCGCTAATCTACTATCTAAGCTATAACCGGAGGTTATTTTAATAGCTATATACTTTTATAATATGTCACTATTAGCCAAGAGAGCTATACGATTACTAAACGAAGTACTAGAGGCATAGTTCAGGTAGTATTTTCGGTAGTACAATCTATATATAGTAAAGAGGTTATTAGTTAATTTAAGACTTAACTAGAGTAACATTTTTGCGTATAGCGCCAAAGCCTACGCGATAATCAAAGACTGACAAGCTCTCCGTAACAAGAGAGGCTTTAAGGTCAACCTAAGGGGGCACGTCGGTTACTTAGTTGGCTACTATACAACTAATATATATAGGATCTAAATACCCCTACTAAAGCGTGTAATACGTACCTGAAACGTTGTTTTTAATAAAGTATAGTTCTATAATAAGTAAGTAGTAGTCGGCTAACCACTGCCGATACTTAAATAAGTCGTTAATATACTTACGGAGCCTGAGGCCGCTTAAGACGCCGAGTTAGCCATTAAACACGTAAGGGATAAGTATACGGAGGCGAAAAATAATACTAAATTAAATAGGCTACTGTCTAACTTAATAAAAGTCGACGAAGTTTCTACGGAGGTAGTCTTATACGCAACTACTAAGGCGGGACTACTTGTTCTACGAGAGTACTAAAATGAGATAGTACTATTAAATTCACGAATTAACACGTTAGAGGACAATATAAAGCTTAACGAGGACGACATAGTAATTCTAGTAATAACAAAAAGCCTAAGTACACTAAGACAGACTCGAAGCCAAATATAACGAAACGAACATATTAAGCCTAGGAGGAGTGCCCTAAGTGCGAAACTACTACGCTAGATTAAAGGTGCGCGTAAATTAATACCTTAAGTTATAATTTAGAGTAAAGCACGAGATAGCTAGAGTCAACTACTACACTAAACTAAAGCAACTAGTGTAGGCCTAGGAAGTGCACTATAACACGAAAACACCTTATCTAAGGAGGATTACGACGACGAGCTAGAGGGAGAACAATAACTACTCTTAAAAAACACATTATTAGAGACAATAATATAACCTCTATTAAAAGAAACTATATCTTAAGAGACCTTAAATAAAGTATTATAGGCACTTAACTAAAGTTAACTACACCTTATTACTCGAGCTTAGTAGAGAAGGCGAGCTAGAGAGACAATATAGTTAAATAGACGGTCAAAGATTAGGCTGGGAGTATACTCCTTTACGACAAGGGAGCTCTTAAGCGCCAAGTCTATAGACTAAAAAGACAAGAACTATACGTAAATTACATCCTTTACTACGACGTTCTAGAATAAAAACGTGACGCGACAAAATAATAAAGATTATAGAACTATATATACTATCTTTATAGTTATAGTCAGTAGCGAAACAATTAGAACATAAGAAACTATAAGCTCTAAAATAATACAACCACATTAGGCAAAGCTTTTAATAACACTAAAGTATTAGTAGAACCTAGACTAACACTCGTAGGGAGAACGCTTCTAAGAGGACACACGTAAGGAGATAGAGAACCTCTAGGCTAAGAAATGCTAATATATCGTACTTAGGGCAGACGCTAAAACGACGCTTATACTATTAAAATAAGTGTTTACTTATAAAGTTAACTCAGCTAGACAGCTTATACGCACTAAATCGCGTATTATTATTAAGAGTGACTTATAAGAGGATACTACTATATTTTCTACGTACGCCTCCACACTAACGGCGAGGTCTTTTCGTGTTATAATAGCCCTAGCAGCCTAATTTGACTTAGAAGTTAAGTAGTACGACGTCGTGAACGCTTTTATTAATATAAAATAAGACGAACGAAGTGTACTTGTTTACTATTACCTTCCTAACGGTTTCAAGCAGCCCGGCATAGTTATAGAGATTAATAGAGCCTTATATAGCCTACGCGACTCCCCAGCCCTATAGTATAGCGACTTCTTAGTTATACTCAAAAGCCTCGGCCTAAAGCCACTTATAAAAGAGCCTTATATATTTATAAATAATAAGCGTATAATATTTGTGGCCTTCTACGTAGACGACATATAAGTACTATACTATAAGTTAAACCTCGCTATAGCGGCTAAAATCACTAATAGCCTTAATAAAGCTTACGAGTTAATTATAATAAGTAACGTAAAGTAGTTTTTAGAGGTGCGAATTATACGGGATAAATATACGAAAACAATTACGTTAGTCTACGACACGTATATAGAAAAGGTGGCCTAAAAATTTAGCTTAGTAAATAGTAACTACTTAAGTACCCCTTTACTATACTACAATTTAGTCAAAAACACTGGCAAAGCGACAAAGGCATAAATCAAGGAGTACCAAGAAAAGGTCGGATCCGTCTTATATACGACTATTATAATTAGACTAGACGTAGCTTTTGTAGCTTTATAACTGTCGCAATTCTTGACGAACTTAAGCTAAAAGCACTTATAGGCTATCGATTGGACGATACGTTACTTGTTTAGTACATACTTCTTAGGGATCGTTTATAACTATTAATAACGCGAAACGTAACTTATAATAGCGTCTAATACCTCTTTTATAAATAATTTAAAAACTAGGCGTTCTTTATAAGGGCTTATCATTTTTTTATTTAGGGGTGTTATACTATAAAAAGCATTTAAGCAGGACATAGTCACTACCTCGACTATAGAAGCCAAGCTCTTGGGGGTAGAGCGAACTATAAAGGAGGTTATAATACTATAGAGGCTCTTTAGAGAAATATACCTTAATATAAGGTGCCCCTAGAACATCTTCTATAACAACTAACAGACGATTAGGCTTATAGTTAAAGAGAACTAGTATATATCGACTAAGCTTAAGCACGTTAATATTCAAAATATATAGTTACGCTAAGAGTACTAAAAGGGCAGTTTTAAGGTTATATACTTGCCTACAAGTAAGATATACACTAATGGCCTCACTAAAAACCTCCTACGCCAGAAGTTTAAGACCTTCTTAGTACTACTTAACTTACAAGATATTAGGGCGTCAGTAAAAGAGCTTAATTAAAGTTTATACTTTATTATAAAACACACTCTTTTGTTTTCCTTTATAATTTTTAAGGTAACATAGTCACTTCAAGTATAATCTTTTTAAGATGTTAGGGGCAAGAATTCTATTTCGGCCGAAGCCACAATTAAACTAACTTAAACTAAACTAAATAGACCTGAACTACTGTGGTGGGGAAGACTCTGGTAGCTCCTTTGTCACCTGACCGGATAAGCTCTTTCCACATAAAAGAGCTCAACACTTGAAATCAACTCAAGAACCAAGAACGTTTACAGATATTTATCAAATACACTTTTTTCTCCTCCACTCCCTCAAGGTTTCATGCTCTTCAGATATGCGTTATCTTTAGATTTGATCAATCCGCGATTTCTTACGCCTAGAATCTCTCCCGTACCTCACTACATGCTACCTCTCTTGTTGTGTGGTTTATTGGGCTTTATCCCTCCCACACTACAACTAAACTAACACAAAAACAAGTATATAAGGGCCTGTTCTTAAGCTACTTATAAGGTCGTAAACTATACTTTAAAGGGTCACGTTCCTAAGCCGCTATTAAGTCACGAACTAAACTACTAACAAGTCCACTAGCTCCACTAATAACTCCTTAATACGGCGGCGGCGGGCAGCCACATCACTAGCGACAGTACTAGTACTAATACCACGTACAAGTAAGAGGATTAGGCGGGGGGTAACTGGGGCTAAAGTAACGGCGGCGGCGGCTAAGCTAAAGTCAGTACGTTTAAAGCCTGTTTATAAAGACAAGGTGAATATACTAGGTAGTATAGTAACTAGAGCGGCAGCTAAGGCGGCGGCTGAGCCTATTAGTACACTTGAAGTATGTTTTTATAAAGGCAAAGTAAATATACCGGGGGCAGCAATTACTTCTCGGACCGAAGCCTAGAGACGTCTTAACTACTATTTAGAGTTAGTCAGCTTCAAAAACACAAGAGTTAAAGTGAAACTTACACAAATATAGTTAGAACCGCGCTTCTCCTCCACAAAGGCCGTAAAGGCGACCGTAACACTAGGCCTAACAGGACTGGCACAACTATAATTCTGACCGTGACATTATAAGTACCGCACCAAGTTAACTGCGCTTTAGTAAATACTAATAAGGAGATTACTTTTCAAGGCAGCTTTTACGTATACTAGGCAAAGAACCTCCCTATTAATACCTACCTTAGCGCGACGGCGAGGGGTAGCTAGGGCGGGGGCAAGGGCGGGCGAGGGGGTACGGGGGCGAGCCGCAAGTTATTATAATATATTAAAACTATTCTCAAAAGAATAAAGAATACAAGGGAAACTTACACTTCTTATTACACGAGTAACGGCAGCGTTAATAGCGCGGGCGGCTTTAGTGGCCTTTCGGCGAGACAAAACACGAGCTATTTTAAAGTATAGTACACTTAAAGAGGGAAGTTACAATAGGGGGGCACTTACTTATATACTCACGCTTACTTATTTGGCATATTTACTTTAACTATTACTTATTATTTTTCCTTACTGTCTATCGCTTTTATATTATCAGTTATATATTATATGTCGATTTCTTATTGTCTATTATGTTTATTAAGTACTTGTTTACTTCGCTAAAGCTTAGTATTGTCTTTAGCGAGGGGGTATATCGTGTAGGTTATAGTAGGCCGGTTAAGCGAGCCTAATCAAAGGCACTATAGCCAAAGCGCCCGCGACCTCCATATTCAGGGAGCTCGAATAGACTATACGTAAATAAACAACAATCAATTACAGTACTGCGCATACCTTAATAATACGTCAATTTCGCCTCTGTGGAGCCTCTAGGCGTGCTCTTGCACGACAGTAGTGCTACTAATAAAGTCGCTGACTACTTAGTAGTGATTATTAATAAATATACCAAAAATATTAAATATATCCCTTACTTAAAAACTATTAATATTCTATAGTTAGCTCGTCTTTTTATTAATTACTAGTTCAAGGACTATAGGTTACCGGCATTATTTATTATAGATAGAGGCTCTATGTTTACCTCGAGGTTCTAAAAGGAATTGTGTTTTTATCTCTAAATAATAAGAGGTCTCTTGACAGCGTTTCACTTATAGATAAATAGCTAAACTAAGCGGCAGAATTAGGCCTTAAAAGTATAATTAAGGTATTACGTTTATTACTTATAAGATAATTAAGTAAATCTTTTACCTTTAGTAAAGTTTATATACATAAATACTTATTATAAGTCTATTAGAATGTCTCTAAATAAGGCTAAGTACAGTATATTACTAGACTCTCGCCAGGGTATTAAAGACGATCTTATAAGAGGGGAGATACTAATTACTAGGGAATAAGTAAAAGAAGTTATTAAGAAACACTAAGAGCTAGAGATTAACTAGCGAAAGACTAAAGAGAGCTAAGCGAAGTAATATAATAAGAACTACTACATTATAAAGTTTAAAGTCAAATAATAAGTTTTACTTTCGGCGAAGAATATTAAGACAGTTTGTTTTAATAAGAAGTTAAATTACTAATTCCTAGGACTATTTAAGATTACTAAAAGGATTAAAAAGTAAGTGTATAAGTTAGAGTTACCTCTTAAGTATAGTAGACTATATAACGTCTTTGTGAAAATAGGTGAGCCAATCAGAAGAGAGGAAGCGCAGTAGGTGAACACGTGATTAGAGACAAAGTAGATTGCTTGCTTGCTTGCTTGAGAGAAGAGCCATAAGGGCTCTTCGGTAGTTATATACAATATTAGCTTCTCTAGAAGCTTCGACTACGTAATCGAATACGAGAGTAATTTCCGAGCCGCGTAAGCAGTGGAGATTACTTCGGCTGTTCTCCAGCGTAGAATCGGCACGAGTTACCGAAGTCAAAATCTAACAGTCTTTTATATATCCTTATTAAAGTTATACTAATAAAAGCTTAATAAATCGTCAAAAGCAGTTTAACTTAACTTTATAAACAGAGAAGAGATATAGTCAATTGAGACCCTCTTAGACCGACGAGTAAGACAAGGAAAAGAATAGTACCTTATTAAGTGAAAAGGACTAAAACTAATATATAATTCTTAAGAATTAGAGAAGCACCTTATAAACCTCTAAAAGGAGATTAATACGCTAAAGGCGTAGAACGCTACTAAAAGGGCGGCGAAGCGTTAGTAAAGGGGATAATTAGGGCTCTTTATTTCCCCTTATAAGGTCCTTAAGACAAGAGTCTAATTACTCTCTAGGCTTTCGCTGACTAATCATTAAATAAAATACGATATTACGTACCTTCTTACTTTTTCTTACGAGGTTTTGTAGTTATAGGCGTATTATACTCTTTAACGTTATATACCTTTTTACTTTTACTTTTAAAGTTTTATAGTTTTAAAAGTATATTTAAAGTCACAATTTAAGCGGTAGTGCCTAAGGGAAAAGAGAGTTACATTAATTAATTATACTATAAACCCTCTATTAATTACCCTCGCCGACTAAATACTAATACTTCACCGAAGATTTACTTATTAAAAGAACCTTAATAAGAAACTTAAAAGAATTAAAAGATTAGAGTTCATTTCGTAGAGTAATAGGGCCCTTAGCCTCCACAGTAATAGTAGCTTCAGTCGCTAGAACCTTATTATTAGACTCAGGCGCAGGCTCAAGAGTAGCAGAGAAGATTTATTAAAAATCTTTCGCTAGAGGTTAATAAGTAGTCCCTAGCAAATACTGTAGTACACTTATAAATCGAAGTCCCTTAACCTTGGTAATTAACTACTCGTTGACATCCGTTAAAGTAGTGAAACCCTCCTTTAAAGCAGCGAGTACGCTAAAGTATAACTAATTAATAGCTAACGAAAGGCTAGCGCTTAGTTCTTCTGTAAATAAGACTACGGGCTTCTATAGAGACTTTAAGGCTTCGGTATCAGTAACTTTATCGACGTGTATACTATAGCGCTTATCGAGGTCGAAAGCAACTTAAGTAACATTAAGGTCGGCTTAAGAGATCTCCTTATTACAGAATCGAGTGGCGGCTTTCTCTAGCCGGGCAAGGGACTCCTTTAGTCTCGCTAAGACCTCACTAGTTATTAACTTGTGTCTCGCCGGCTAAAAGAAAATTTAACTTATAGGCTCACAAGACTTCGCCTTTCGGCAGTAATCGACACACTTTTTAATAGTTAAATTAATATTAATAAAACATATAAGGTTAGGAAACTACGAGATTTCGCCGGTATAACGTAAGCAAGGGACATCACGAGTATTAAAGTAGTTAATTATATTACGTTTACTTGACTTAATACAGGTATCTTTAATGCCGTTAAATAGAGCACGCTTGAGTCGAACACTATCCTCGTTCTCCTTAAACTCCTTATCTCCGTTGTTATCTTTAGGGCCTTAGGCTAATCGCTGACGTTTGTTTAATAGCTCGCGGGCGTTAATTAAGGTAAACGACTGAGTTAAAGCTCTAATAGAACTAGAGTCTCCTGGCTTCTTACGTTTCCTAGGAGTTACTGAAATCACTAGTTAGACCTTTACTAGGGGCAAGACATCTCTAGATCGGAGAAGGGGGGATATAACTTACTTTTAGGCATAATTATTAATGTTATTATTTAGTCTAAAAGGTTAAGAGAGCTAAAAAGAATATATATAGAGAAATAGGTAATAATTACTATTATCGTCTACTTACCCTATATTACTTCTCCCCTAGAATGTACCTTTAAGCTAAGCGTGTAAATTTGGGCTCACTAGTGAGTCGTTAGGGAAACTCTAGCTATTGTCACTTTTTCACCCTCACTTCTAAGGACAGAAGTGCGCAAGAGGGGAGATATTATAATAACACATGCCTTAGTACTTACTCCCTATATATATATATATATATATATATATATATAGAGTAAAGAAGAGATAACCTTCTCTCTTTAGTAATTAGCTTCTATATCATATAATATCACTAGCTATTATCTAGTGTCCCTCCAGCTATTCTATTATGTTAAAGTCACCTCAGCGTGCTAGTGATCATTACAGGTATCCGGGACTACTCGGAAGTCAGTAAATAGTCTTATTTATCTGGCCTAATTTGTGTTTCCAGATGTAAGAATATTGTGCATAAATGACTCAAGCAACATTGGAAGAGAAGATAAATTTACCAGATGTCAGGATCCACGCCATCTAACAGGCGCTCAGGAAATGTGGTGCAAGTAGGATTTGGCTTCGTGAAGATGCAACTAATCAGAGGATTTCCATCACAAATTGACGATAACTCATTCTGCACTGTTTGTGGAATGACTGTGGACAGGCAGGATGGAAACTGCGAACAGTTGGTTGGTTTTCCGGTCGCTGTTGGGAAGATGCAACCCGGTAATGGTGAACACACTGGTCCACCCTCAGTGCTTGTAGGCACAGAGATGAGACACTCTGGATAAGGCTGACAAGGTGGTGGTGTGCCAGTAGTACCAGGGGGTGGTGTGGATGATGGGAAACCAGCAGTAAAGGTTGGATTTGGAGATGCCTGAGTTGGTGATGCTTGTGTGGGGAAGGAAGGCTGAGAAAGTGGTATAACTGTTGATGTAGGGTTTCCTTGGGGATCAGTGAGTACCAGGGTCACAGTCTGGAGTGGTTCTGAACTTGGCTGGGTGTTTTGGACGGGCTGAGACTGGGTGGGCTGAGAAATCTGGGTCACAGTCGATGTTGGGATGCCTTGGCAGTGTGAGAAATGATTAGATTAGATTAGATTAATGGCCATTAATCTAAATCTAATCAAGTCAAATTTTAATTAATCAAATTTTAATCTAATCTAATCTGATTAATTGATTATTAATTGATTAATTTGATTAATATAAGTGCCGCATCCTAAAGTGGTATACTCTAGTAGACTATACTTAAAATAGACTAACGTATACTAAAAATAAAGGTTACTAAGCTTTACCAAGGCTTCCTGAAGCGAAATCGATGATTTTCTAATATAAATTAATCTTATTACTTAATTAAAAAAAATCATATATATATTAAGAAGAATAATATATAGTTTATTAAAATCTAAGAATTATTTAAAAGCAAAACGTAGAATATATTATTAATAAATATTTGATTTATAAGCAAGTACAAGTATTTGTTATAACGGTTGGGAGCACCTAGAGCCTCATTTCCGGTACACTAGCTAACCGAGCTTTACAAAGATTAATTAGCCCTATGGCGCTCCCCCTTTGTATATAAAGCTCTTCTCTCCTTACTTTCTTTTTTTTACCTAATTATAGATTCTAAGAAATACTTGTTATCTTCATATGTCGTATATTAATATTTGAAGCCGTTGTTACACGTGATTGCTATCTTTATAAAGCAAGCGTCACAGGGAGTTATTAAAGAGAAAGAAGAAGAAGACGATATAAGAGAAGAAGTTAAAGATATAGAAAATAATAACTTATTTTGTATTAAATAGGTTTGTCAGTTAGTTTATTGGTTAGTTTATTAGTTAGTTTGTTAGTTAGTTTATTAGTTACTTATTTAATTGCTTAATTATTTAGTTCATTATTTCTTAGTAGTATTACAAATATATATATTTAATATTATTATAAGTTAGTCATTAATCAAGTCAATTTTTCATTAATCTAATCCTAATCTAATCTAATCAATTAATCTAATTATTAATCGATTAGCTTGATTAATTTTGCTCACGCTGTGCCTTGGGAATCCGTCAATATCACGGTGACAGTCCGAAGAGGTGCTGAGCCAATTTGAGACGTTTGAGAGACCTGAATGACAGTTGTCACCGGCTTTCCTTGATCATCAGTGAAGACTGAAGTGAATGAGGAAGATTACAATGGAACTGGTTGCGTTTGAGATAACCCAGGGGCAGACTCCGTACCTGGTGGAGTTTGTGTAACTGAGGATGGTTGCACAAGAGGCGTTGACTGGGTAAAGGTGCCTTGAACAACCGTTGTGGTGGGATTTCCTTGTCCATCTGTAAAGGTTGATGTAAAAGACAAAGGCAGACCGGAAGTCACAGGCACCGTAGTCGACGGAAATACTAATGACCATTTCGTATCAATTGAAGAACTGACTGGGGGAGACCGAACGGGCTGGATAGATGTGGTTGTTGGTGGGAATAGCAATGACCATTCGGTGTCTAGAAGGGAAATGGATTGGGCCGGCTGAGGCAGAGACGCAGTCGAGAATGTCGATGGAAAGAGCAAGGACCATTCAGTATCAAGTGAATTGATGGCCTGGGACGACTTATTTGGCACGTCTGATGTCAGCTGGATGACTGATGTGAATGTGTGACCTTCTCCATCAATACCGGCCGTTGTGAAGACGCCAGCTTGAGTCTTCGTAGACGACATAGGTGGCGGTGCATTTGGACTGGAGCCAACCACTGTAGAGGCCACTGGAGCGGAGGCTGAACCAATGTTCTTAGGATGAGGAAGGAATGATGACATATCTGTAACAGAGTCAGAAACGACACAACAATGATGATCGTGGAGGACGTACCAGTACTGGACGATCCGGCTGCTGCGTTGAGGCAGGTACAAGCTGAGCTCACTCGAGCAATGATAAAACTAGTACATAAAGTGGCATAAACTGGCAGAGCAGAAGTCTCAGAGCTCATTGAGTTCGTGAAAGCACTGCAGAACTCTAGTCCATTGTGCTGACGGAAGGCCGAAGACAGTTGTTGGCATAGCACTTGGAAGCCTTGGGAACAGAGACCGAGGACACGGTGCTGAAGATCGGAGATAAGTGGCTCGATTGCAAGTTGCTGCGAGGGTATTCCTTTACCGTGGGTTGACAAGAAGTGATGGTGACCAGAGTGGTGATGTCCACGTGGACAGTTGAGACTCCTTCAGCTGTAAGGGGCAGGCCGAGAAGCAGCAAAGCTGCATAGACCAAGAGGAGCAGCATCTTGCTGGGCTCCTATGCTTTGGAATATGTATGGGTAAGACTCAGCGAGTATGTATTAGTGTATGTGTAGGAGCAGGACACTGTGTGAAGAATGTGGGGGGAGTAGTAGAGTGGAGACGTTGTTGAGTTTTTCTGAGGAAGTGTTCTCGGAGTAAAGAAGACCCCTTAAGTAAGAATTGGGAGGGGGAGAGTTGACCGAGTGAAGGCAAATGGGCTCTCGTTGAAATGAATTGAGGGATTAGTGTACTGTAAATGATAAGTGAATGAAGCAGAAATGGGCTTTTGCTCCATTCCGGACGATAACTGAACGCTGGACGACACAATGGCCCCGAAAATAGACTAACAGGACGTACGCAGGCAAGGATATTGAATATAACTTCAATGAGCGATCCAATTTGACGGGGAAATCCGCTGTTGGAACCGGATGTGACGAAATGAATGAGAAGAAAGGTGGGCACTGGTAAGAATTAAGTCAATTAACGAAATGAATAATCTCAAAAGAGACATTCGTCCACACGACAAAGCACGATTGAATACGGAAACACTTGGAAAGTACAGTTTTCGAGCGAATGCCATGGAAATTGTTTAGTTCCAAAAAATTTTTGGCTTGCAATTCACTTTGCGTTTGGAACAGGCTGAAGCAATTCGTACTATTGTTGGATCCTCACATAAATAGTATTGAAATGCTGCAACCGAGGGTTGGCTACAAATTTTAACATTATTGACGGGACATTCACAAGCATTCTGTGGAAAACATAGAAATCTCACACCAGACAAGTTTTGCATTTGGTCATTGGACTAGATCTTGAAGTACGCATAGCTTGTTGTAAGGAAACCGTCCTCGCAGTCCCTGTTGTTAGTACTCAATATGATCGGTCACTCGTGTCTTTGAATTGCGGGTTGTAGGTTTAGATTACCACAAACGACTCTCCTCAAGAAGCTGACGTAACAGGGTTAAATATAGGCACATAATGCGAGCTCGAAGAAAAGTAAATAATGTCGTGAAATCTTGACAAGTAGGGCAAGTACCCGAAAAAGGAATCTCGCTTGACGAAAATTAAATGAGGTCCCCGATCTCGGTCTGGGCGGGCGACCGAGACTAACTGGCGAAGAGGGGAATTGAGATGAATGAACTACCTTAAAAAAAATACCCTAAACACACTAATTAATTGCCATAGAGGAGTCGAGGCATGAATCATGAAAGTAAAGAGTCAAGAGAGACTTGACAAAATTCAATGGCTGACCAGGGCAACCCGGGGTTGAATACGGACGGAATAAATTCAATGAAAACAAGCTGTGTTATTTTTCTCGGAATAACTTGTATTAAAGTAAATAGTAAAATGTTTAACCAATACATGTGAACCGCGTCGATGTAATCTCAAGCCTTGAACATTGCAAACGTTGAACTTATGTCGAGCTTGAACAATAGTCTATATTTAATCAAGAGCTAAGTGTGAATATCCAAGTAATAAGGCATTAAAAAAGTACAGAGTATTTTCTCCAAAATCGATATGGTCGCAAATACGAGTAAAATGGTGTTGTTGCCATTGCTGTTTTTGTTGTCTTTATTGTTGCTAGTAACCGAGTGCTCAGGGGCTCGCTCGCTTAACGGTGGGCCGCAGAGCAGTTCTGCGAGGGCAATGCGAGAAGCCTACATAAACCCTTTCCTCTCCTATTATTTTATAATCCAGTTTTTCCAACTAGTAAGTAGCAAGTAAAAAATTCCTTAAATGCTTTTAATTATTTTTATATGCTTAAAATAGTTACTTTTTGTTTTTATCTCTTATACTTATATACTAATTACTTCGCAACTTAAGAGGATAGTAACTTATTGCAAACTCGCCCTGAAGTAATTTAGTATCCTCGTTAAGCTTTAGCGCAGTAAGCTTATCGAGGCAGCACTTAGTATAACCCGATTAGTAATAGCTAATAATAATAGTAAAATAAGCTTGAAATTCGAGGTAAGTTATAAAATAAAAATATTTAGTTAATAGTGATAATAACTAACTTATAAAAATTTAAGTAGAAATTAATATGGTTTAATAGGGTTGTAACCGGCAAGTCATTTATTTTAGCTAGTGTAACAAATTGCTACTCTAATAATTGAGTAGCTACTCGAGCAGTAGAGTAGAGTAGAGTAGCGCCCACTACTTTACTATATTCTACTTATTTGTTACACTGGTTCTAGTTAACTTTCCTAACTCATCGAGAGTATTAATCATATTAAGAAAATTAACAACTTTACGATTAAGCCGTTGTAATCTTACCCGTCCTCTTAACTAGCTTTAGCTGGTATACTTTACCCCGGCTCCCGTCCAGTAGCACGACCGTGAATCTTAGGCTGCTCGTTTGGGTACTCATTGGGGTACGCGACTTGGGCTGGGTACCCAACGAAAACCCAATATATTTTGTAATAATATAATACCTTTAGTAGTTAAGTACAAGAGTAAGCGTATAATAAAAGTAATATTATAGTGTAACGGTCGTGTATTTACTTAGTAAACATAAGAGACTGCGATTGATCTTAATAATTAAGAAGTAAGTATATTACATATAAGGTTTAATAATTACTAAGTATAAGTAAAGATATTATTTAAAGTTAAGCACGAAGCTCTTATTTAATAGTAAACGTGTTAGTCTTATATAAGATCTTCGTAGTTCATAAGACCGCTAAGACCTCGCGGTTTTAGTGATCTTAAACCTTTAGACTTTAGCGATTTAATAATTTATATTATTGCGCAACCTATAATTACAAGATATTAAAGTTAAAACCTTAGTGCTTAAATTATATTATATATTTAAGTTTTATAATATATATGATTAATAATAAAATCTTAAGTATTAAAATTTCTTAAAGCAATTATCTTAGGAATATTACCCTCTTAGTTGTGTTCTCTTAGGCTTATATTTCTCTTAAGCCTATAGTCCCAAGTATTACGCTATCTTGGGCCCCTTTAAGTCCCGTAACTCGGGAGCGCCCGTAACAATATGGCCGTTGGGCCATTTGACCAGAGGCAAGCTAACGAGCGTATCTAAGGCGCAATAGAGTCAGTTTAGGATACGCAGCCGGATAGTACTTCTAAAAGCCTTTAATTGTTCTCTCTTAGTATTAAGATTAAAAATAAAAGTTTATCTAATTCTATTACAGATTATAGGAAGTTCGCATACCCATCGGTATACCACGAGTAATCTAATTATTACGAAGAGCTTAACTAATAACCTCATAAGCATATAAATAACCGCTTACTACTTTAGGATATTAATAAATTTGCACAACCGCAATCAAGTCTCGATTAGGGAAAACTTGACTCCTAAGACTATTATATTTAGAATAATGATTAACGCGCACAACCGCCACTTAGGGGGTGCGAATCTCCTCTCTTTATAAACGGCGACTTGCAGAGATTAGGCTTAAGTGAAGCTGCGTTTTATAACTTTAATAGCTTTATTAACTA
The DNA here is from genome assembly GCA_021432625.1 of Leptodontidium sp. 2 PMI_412. Taxonomy (NCBI): domain Eukaryota; kingdom Fungi; phylum Ascomycota; class Leotiomycetes; order Helotiales; family Leptodontidiaceae; genus Leptodontidium; species Leptodontidium sp. 2 PMI_412. The sequence continues at coordinate 113,511 of MU270469.1, forward strand.
CTTTCCTCGAACTATATCTTAAGTCGCGTTCATACCTGCAAATTCATATTAGATTGGAGTATGTTAATACCTTTAGTGTAACGACACAAGAGCCTTGGACGTGAAGATTGACTTAATACTTAGAATACAAAAACTACAGAGCTACTGTACAGGAGGGAGCCATATTTATAGGGAGTCGGAGGGGAGTCGGACTTGTTCCGGACCCCTGACCTAGCCGAAGGATACCTGTCGTTACATTTAGTAGATATACCGGAGCTTTAACGCCGCCACAATTCCTTAGTGCAACTACTTATTAATTTACTATAACTACTAAACCTATATTAAATTTCTAGCTCTTATTAATACCTGCGAAGATAAAGCCGTGGATTCCCAAGTCTTGGGTGGGTAGGAGCAGAGATAAAAGCAGAAATAGGGTCTAAATATTTTTTTAGTTTAATGAAAGCGTAATGTAATAAAGTTTTATATATAATTACCATGTGTATTGCTAACCCCGAAATTACTCCTTTACCGTACACTTGTAACGACCTCGCATATAGACCTGGGTCGAAGATACAAGGTTGATGAGGGACTTTTTTTGGTGTGGACGGCTCAAGAGTAGATGCTGCAACTGTTAGGAAAGCCACTTGCGGTAGAGATGGAATATACCTTAAGCAACTTTGCTGTAAAAGCGTTAGATGTCGTTGCGGAAAGAAATTAAAGAGCGTTTGAGTTTGAAGGCTAGTGATAATGTTTAGTTGATGCTGGATTGGAGAGGCGATAGTTTTTTTTTGGAAGAATACTTCTCTTGAGTATTATCCTGACTTTTTATGTTGTTATTGTGATAAAGAGGAGGTTTAGTACGCTTTTTGTTAGGTGTGGAGGTAGGAGTAGGTAAGCTTGGTTGGGGAATCTTCGAACGGCTGCGGACCAGATAATGCATTACCTATGAGACATTTGAAGATACCCCCCCCCCCCCCCCCAAGGAGGATAGATTAGCGAAGGAACGATTCTTAACTTGGTCCACGTTTGAGTTCAAATTTAATTCGAGCTCTGAAGTAAAATGCGGTATTTCTCAACCTGGTTTTTGGGGTCGTCGTCATATAAGGTCAATGCTGCAGATGATGGGCAGTCCATGCCATAGATGTGAAGAGGTGGGAGGTGCGAAAGAGTGCGAGTGGATTTAGGCGATTCGTACCTTTTCCCCCTCCCGTTCTTGCACCTCTAGCGGCACTCCCAAACCGTGGTACAACCTCGACACTAACTCCCTACTCCTCTAAACACGAAACTAAAAAATTTTTGACAGAAGGCTTCCTAAATCTAAGAGGTTTTCGAACTGGAATCGCCTTGTACCTAAGCTCAGTTCTAAAGTTCAATAACTCGAGGAGAGTTTCTGGCCACGACTGTGAGTCATTCTCGTACCAAAAGCCCGGGTTTGCTTGAATTGCCCCCTAGATATCTTGGTTGTACACTACCAGCGGAATTCTTTTGAGGAATGAAAATGCATGTAAGGGAAGTGTCAGAATTTATTGATCTCAACATGAAATCTTTCTCAATTGAGATACGATTCGAGTTATGATTATCACGAGGTGGCTAACACGTACGAAAACGAGGTACGAAAGGTACGAAGCTTTGCATACAATAGTGGGTACACCGTGTACCACCGACCCCTGTCTGGAGATACGACTCCCTTCTGGGCTGTATTTACCGCTTCGCATTGTACAAGTACGAAAGGTACGAGTACGGCGGTACTGCCCAATTGTAGAGTCCGGCCACAAATGTGGTCAAACGCTGGATCCTCCCAATCTATTTATTTCCGGCACTTCGAAATTCTCGAGTTTCTCAACACTTACACTTCAGTTTCTTTATTTTACCAAGTATCTCATCAACTTTCACTTTCGGCGAACCGTTGTTGCAAGTCAAGGTGCAAGGTGATCCCAATACTGCACGGGGGTCAGCATCGTCGCCGTCGGAAATATGGCTCTCGATCCTAACTACAAGAACGCGCCTTTTGCCTACTACAGATTTGAGCCGTCTCTTGCGGCAGCCATCATCATTATTTCTCTCTTCGCCCTGACGACAATACTCCATACATGGCAGCTTTTTCGTACCCGGGTATGGTTTGCCGTCCCTTTCGTCCTCGGCGGTTATTGTAAGCCATGTCCCATCCGCTAGAGGAGTTCCGTCCAGTCGAGCCTAACGAGAAGTGCATTACAGTTGAAATCATTGGATACGTTGGCCGTGCATTGTCAGCCAAGGAAGACCCCGGATACTGGACTATTGGACCATATGTCATACAAGCCATCCTTATTCTCGTCGCGCCTGCTCTGTTCGCCGCGACGATTTACATGCAGCTGGGCCGAATTATTGTTGTAATAGATGGGGAGTCGCTGTCTTTGATCAGAAAGAAATGGTTGACGAAGACTTTTGTCTTTGGCGACGTCTCTTCGTTTCTTTTGCAGGGTGGAGGTACATCACAGTCTCTCTTTAATAATCATTCTCACTCAAACCTATCCAGCAACACCTGGAATATTTGGTTTCATTTGGAGGTGGCTATGACTAACTATCAGCTAGGTGGTGGAGTCCAGTCGTCAGGAACCCTTTCTGCCATGCATACAGGCGAGAAGATGATCATTGCTGGCCTATTTGTCCAAATTGTCTTCTTTGGCTGCTTCGTCATCACATCCTCAATCTTCCACATCCGCCTCAACAGAAGCCAGAAATCACACAGTCTCCCCTCCTCCATCCCGTGGAGGAAACACATGTGGACACTGTACATCGCTAGCATTCTCATCTTGGCGCGATCGATATTTCGAGTGGTTGAGTACCTCCAAGGCAGCAAGGGTTATCTCCTCTCACACGAATTCTACCTGTACATCTTCGACGCGACTCTGATGTTCTTCACGATGCTGCTGCTCAACTGGGTCCACCCTAGCGAGATTGCCAGCTTGATAAATGGCCGACCTGCCATTACTCGCGGATATAGACTGAAGCAAGTCGCCACCCTGCCTTGAGCAAGAACTTACCGGACCTGCGTCGTGATTTACGCGATCCACCACCAACCAGAACGCTACAACGACGAATGATGTAGACACTCGTGAGGTTGGTGCCAAGATTTAATTACTTGTCAAGCGGAAACATCACTCAGATCAGCCCTTTATTTTTATGTACCCTAGATTCAAATCTGCTAGATCTTACCTTGAGAGGCCAAGACCATTCAATGCCTCCAACTCACAGGGGAGTGATTCCCTGCCCTATCAATCACCGGAATGAGTGAATTCCAGTGTTCCCAATAGTATACTTTCTGTATTACTAGCTCCGTATTCAGGCAGTCTCACACGTACTACGTACCGTATTTCTGAGACCGTACGTATTAGTAGGGGGAATGATAATACTATATAGTACGAGGATATACTGAGATACTAGAAAAATATGGCACTAAGCCTAAAATGGATTACTAACTGCTATAACAACGCGAAAGTAATACTCTAAATCGACGAATAACTAAGAGCTAGAAACAATAGCAATTAAAGTATATATAAAAACAACAATATTAGCGCGTTACGTAACAAAGTAAGAAAGAAATAAAATATCTAGGTGCTCTAAAATTAATAAAAATACTATAAAATATAGCCAAAGTAGAATATCTAGTATATTTAACTCATCTTAACCTCCCTTTATATAAAGGGAATACCGTATAATTCGCAGTTGAGAGAGCTCTAGCTAATATCTCCCCTAAATCGCCTGTATTGCCTATATCGACTTAGATTGTTTCTAAAAGCCAAGACTCAAGGTGAAGCCAGTATTTCAAGTATTCCAGAGCTTCCACTAGCTCGATCCCTATGCGATTTCGTTAGTCTATTATAGTAATTTTGGTAATAGAGAAGAGGCGTTCGCATTTAGATAATATAGCTAGAATCGAAAGTATGTCAAGAGCTATTCGAGAGAGATTAAGGTAAGTGCTTTGTTACGAAGCTTCTAACCACCATTTGCGAGAGTTATAGTACTAAAGTGGCGAGATAGGTAGAGTAGAGAGGTAGAGCTTATATTCGTTAGAAATAAGCTTAGAGGCCTGTTTACGCTAGAGGTGAGCGATATAAGTGTTCTTTGTAGGCTTTTCGGCAGGGAGTTAGGAGGGAGATAAGGGGTGAGGTATTCGGTCTTATTTACTAATTTCTGTAAGTTAATATATAATTTTAGTATAAAGAAGTAACAGGACATAAAGATTACCTTATAATCGATATCTTAAAATCTCTCTACTTTAACCTTCTAAATCTCTAACTAATTAGGGTGTGCGACTTTCCACTACTCTTCAAAGTATTACTACTTCTTTATAAGGTCGAGAACTACTGCCGCAATGTAAGCTGAAGATTTATCTGTTAAGGCATAATAGTCGTTGAGTTTAGACCAGCTAGAGTTAATGTAAGGTGACAGGAATCGGTCGTTTTAGTAGGTCTCTTTACCGCTCTTAAAGTGATTTAATATAAACTCTATAGCTAAGAGAACGCGATCTAAAGTTGCGCTGTGGCCTTCTATAAATAAGATTATATTATATATAGCTTAGAGAAAGAATCTGATTTTATAGAGCTTTACGAAATCCTTTATAGTTAATTAGTTATCTTTGTTAATAATATCCGGATGTAATTTATATAGCTTAAGTAGCGCTTTTTAGACGATTTCGTCATCTAAGACACTCACTAGCTTGTACATAAACGTCTACCTTGTGCTATTATTTCTAGGAAGCTTCTTCTTATTTACTTTCGTCTAATAGTCGTTTTTGAGGGTACTACGACTAAATTTAACTGCGTAGTTATGTACTTTACTAATGGCCCCTTTCTTTCGCCACATCGAGAATTCTAGCTCTGTGAGAGCCTCTATCGACGAGAAATCGTTATTATACTTTACGAGGGCTTTACCTTAAGTCTTAAAGAGGAAGGCATCGCCGGTGAGGTTAAGAATATAGCCCTAATAACGTAATTTATGTTCTTCGGCGTCGTAGTTAATAGAGAGTTTATTAAAAAGAACTGAGGTAATAGAAGTCAGCCGGGTCAAAAGCGGGAACTAACCGTAATAGGTAGGCGGTGTAGTTTTACTACTAATTAGAGCATAAGAAAAGAGCCTTAACTTACGGACTAAAAGCCTCCTTAATATCGCGTTATTAACGTTAATATTGTTTATAATAAAATAACTAAGCCTCTTACTAATTTACTACTCTAATATAACCTCTATAGTTGCCGTCGTAAGGTTCTCTTAGTCATAGTTACCTTAAATCTCTCTTATAGCGAGAGGTTCTGTCGTTAAATCGCCGTACTCGTCGATAAAGTGAGTAATTTAACACATAATAGCTAGTCCGTTAGTAGAAATAGTAAGGTCGCAACTAATATAAATGAGGCTTCGAGCTTTCGATAGAGCGGTCTGTTTCTTTCCCTTTTTACCCTTAAAAGCGCGAATAATCCATTCTCTTACTGTGTCGCCAGAAGTAAGTAGCTAGCCTCTAATGTCCTTGTTAATATACGCTATTATAGCTCAGAATTCATCGCTCTCGACAGTAGAGAGTAGGAGAGAATCTGTCGCAAACTAACGGACTACTAAGAGCTTAAGGACATGGGGATCGATTTTATACTCATTTGCGACAGGTTCTGGCGTCTCTATTTGACGTTTTTTATACCCTCTAGTAGTAGCGACTGAGTCTATAGCCTTCTTAATGGCTCCGCGGACGCGCTTCTTTTTCTCTTGACGAGGAGACTCTTTATTGACAAAGTGAGCGTTCTTAAGGTGATGGCTAATGATTCTAGTGCCTCTAGACTCGCGATATTGACGGCTATAATAGTAATAGCGCTATTTTACGTCGTTGTTTTTGTTAAAGTAGATGTATTAAGGGTCTTCGTTTAGTATATAGTTTTATATAAAAGAGGTATAATAGCGCTTAAGTTTGACCTCAAGTTTAGACTGAGAGTGACGCTTTGGACAGTCCGCAGGCATAGTATCTTGCCGGGTATTACTCTCAATATTAATGACAGTGGCAACAGGGTCTTAGGAGAAGGAGTCCTTTGGCTAAGAGACGTCAGGAGATAGGAGCTTGATTTTTTAGCTAAACTAAGCTCTAGGGATATATTGACCTTCGTCGTTCTCTGTCAAATCAACGACTTCCTTTAATATCTTAACAATCTCTGGAATAAGTTCTTCCCACTTTAATTTAACGTCAAGAACAAACTCTAACGAAGATTCAGAGGGAATATTAGAGAGAATAGACGAATTAAAACTTTGGGACGACGACATAATAATAACGAGGTAGTCTAAGAGGTAATAATAAGAGGGGCGACAGTGAGGTGCTTAGAGATATAGCTGATATTAGTAGTAATATAGTGAGAGAGATATAGACGATTTATATAGTCATTTAAGTAAGTATGCCCCCTTTAGTATCCTCGGCATCCGGGCATTAGAATGTCTTACTTTTTGGGCGAGAAATTAATTAATTTCCACATCTAGGGCTCTTAAACTTACCTCCTAAACATTTATATAGTCAAGATTACGAATCTGCGAATATCCTCACTTCCTCTAAACGATCTAGGCATTAAAATCAGCCTATTATCCCGCCTAAATATCGATAGTTCTGATGCCTAAGATACGCTAACAAGGAGCTGGACAGGGCCGAAAGATGAAGTTGATATATATCCTTATAGCTAGAACAATCTAAGGATACGCTGGGCTTGTAAAACCTTCATTTTCCTAGCTAAAAACAAGCAATGTAATATCCGAATCACACATTTAAGGGTAAGTAGATGTCAAAAAGTATAAGATAGACGTATATCCTCATTTCTACATCCTCTTAATATATGCCTAGGCATTTAATATTATACGGAATACTATTAAAAACAAGGTATATCTAATGCCCAGGATATATACGGCAAGGCCAAGTATATAAGGGAATCTAAGGGAATCGCTAGGCTATATCCGAATAGTCAATTCTACGGCTTTAGCCTCTTTTGAAGGTTTAATAGCCTCGTAACCTCTAATAAATTTAGTTAGACAGCAAGGAGATCTTTATTAAGGGTGAGAAAGCGTCAGGTAAGCTCTTAACCACTTCCTAGCCCCCTGTATTTATAGGGCTTCAGCCTTATTTTACCCCTCTAACTACCCCACTAACTACCCCGCTAGCCTCAAGCTAGTATACTAGTATACTACTAATATATTAGAATATCAGAATCTTTAGGCTAATATCACTACGTATTTCTAGGAACGGTCCTATATCACTCCGTATTTCTTAGAATAGTCCTATATCACTGAAGTGGGGGGTGTAGTCGATACTGCAGATACTATTGGGAACACTGGTGAATTCATCCTCACCGTGAAACCCTCCGCCTGAACGGAAAACCCACAGCTCCAAACCGCTCCGCTATACAACTCAAAGGACGGTAGCCAATTCGCTTTCAACCAACGGTGTAGAAGTCGTTAGCTGTCCTTGCAATATGCGAGTTGTTTGTTCATATCCTCCTTGAACCATCTCATTCTTCAGCAGGAATGACCTATCCCGTGTCCCTCTAGTAAACAAATAATCACTAGTCCAAAATCTGACATGATGTCAGCCGCCGCGTTTGTTCTCGCTTGGTTGCACCCATACATGCACAGCACAACGAATACGAATTGAGAGACGTGAGCAATCTGTACTTGCATTCATTTCGAATTGGGTGGCGGTTCCATTGAGGGTCGGGTTCCCTTGAGGGTCTTGGAAAACCACCGGCCTACTACTTCTTGCCAAATTTCTGAAGAACCCTTGACCTAGCCCGATCATAATCCTTGTCACCATGTTGCTTCTCGTATGTGCCTTGCAGATGCCGAGCAGCTACTATCTTTTCTTGAGTCCCAGACGTCCCCTTCAACGATTTATATATTCCGAGCGCGGGGTACGCGAGCAGTCCGAACATGCCTGTCCCGTGTTAGCTTGGTTCACCACACCCTCCAGTTCTAAAGCATATGCGGATCCTACCTGCGGAAGGCTTTGTGACTAGGCCCATGCTGCCCTGCACCATCCCTGTCATCAAGCCCATGGCGCCCCCTTTCACAGCGCCACGGCACGGATCCACCACCACGCCAACTACCCCATCCCAAAAACCCCACGCAAACGTCTGTTGAAAAACAATTGAAGTCAGCACTCTACAAAGGCATCAAGAGAAAGGGCAGCGACAAGTGCATTACACATCCTACCTTTCCTGCAACCTTTCCTCCGCTCTTCCAATCGTCCACAAGCCCATTGTCTCGTGGCTTGCCGCCATACATGGCTGGCATCTGATGAAGGCCATCTGTCAACGCCACGGGGACCGTGACCAGTGAGCCCTTCGCTACCGCGCCTACCATCTTAGCCGCCCCCTTTAAGCTCGTTGTGCCCGCACTGCGCATACCTCCTCCCTGATAAGCTTTAGTGGGCGAAACGACCATATCGCCTGCACCGATTGAGAAATCGGTGACCATTCGTAACAGGGCTGAAGATGTAGCCGTAAGCGGGTCCCAGCGCCTGTTGTGAATTTGAATTTCGTTGACGTGATATCTTGAATGGCGTGAGTTTGTATTCAATTTGATTCCCAACGGATTAGATCAACTCACAAGCGGAGTTCCTTGGCATCGATCAACTTCTCATCAATTAGAACCAGTGCAGCCTCGTAAGATAGCTTGAACTGCTTCCCCCCTTTTTTATAGGACCAGCAGGCCACTTCGCCTGGAAGGAAATCGCATTGCATCTTGTCCATCGGTAGATTGTGATGGAACGAGGCAGCAGCTTCCATTACTCCGTTTTCGGTCTCCATCTTGCGAGCAATTTTAGCAGCTGCAACCTTGGTTGCGGGAGCTATCAATATCTCGATCGCTGCTGCAACTTTCTCAGCCGTGAGTATCTTATACGGTATAGGGAGAGGCCCTGCGCCGGCAGAAGCAACCATGTTGCCCCAAAACTGCTGGCTAGTTCCATTAGCCTAGTTCTTCCAGCCACCAGCCAAGTTAGCATCCCATCATTCCAATGACTTACTCTCCGAAAAATGGTACGATAGATGTCGGCCTGCCATTAAGGAGCCCACAAGCAGTTGTGCCGGCTCCTCCGTGGTGCATCACTGCTGCGACATGTCCAAAGAGCCAATCTAGCAAGGTTAGCTACAATCTTTGCAATACAGGTGTGATAACCAAGTACCATGTGGACAGTCGCCCAAGAACAAAACATCCTTTTGACTTTTGCCTTCGCCAAGGTTGCTCCATCCACGAGATATCAACGCCCTTACCCCACAAGACGCAACAGCTTCGAGGATGAGGTCTGTCATTGCAGTAGGATCTTCAATGACAATACTGCCAAAGCCAATATAGATTGGAGGAGGCCCAGCGTTGAGAAACGCCGCAAGGTCGGCTGGTGGCGTGTACGGCGGCGTCTCGCGAAAGAAGAACCCACACACATCTACAGAGAACATCAGCAGAATGACACCAGTAGTTCATATAGCAAGTACCGATGTAACCTGGCCAATCTTCCGGTTTCGCAACCAGCGCGGGTGACCAGCAATATGTGAAAGGTACCTCCAAGAACTCGAGTAGACTAGCACCCATTGTTGTAGGAATCGGATCCAGGCCTAGTGTCTTCTTCCTCCAGTCGTTGGTCAGGTTTCCCAATCTGCCAACATAAATTAACAGCGTGCTCTCATCCATGTTAGCAGGTTACGTCACCCTTGCCAGGTCATGGTCTCCACCATTCCGTACGATAGGTAATTGGCGATATGAGGATCGATGTTTGACCGTTGGACGTTCGCCAATGGATGTGGGAAGTATCTTGTAGGACTCCATGGCATCGTGAACATCAGATGTAATGGTACACCCAGTGCTTGCGCACAGTGAACATGTGCATAACTCGGTGGATTTGCAATAATCGCATCTGCTACAAATGGGCGTTTGGTTAACAAATCTGGCTCAATACAGGATTTCCAGCAGCCTTCGAGCACGTCTGCCATCATCTTTTGCTTTCGGCCGATTTCGCCATCGAGTATCGTATGAAATTTCGGGATGATGCCAGGATTCTTCACCATGTACTACAGAGGATGGGCGGTCAGCTGGGCCGGGTCTGGATGTGAAGCACTTGCAGCCATGAGTTGCGACGGGTCACCTCCAACAGGCCAAAACTCCAATCCGGAACTTCTGACAAAGTCCTCAAACACATCGTGCGTCGCAATTCGAACCCGATGGCCGGCGCGTTGTAGCTCCTGCCCGAGGGCCAAGAATGGTTGAACGTCACCTGATTATCAATAAAACGAGGGTATTTCAGCAGGCAGCCAAGGGACCTCACCTCTACTCCCAACTATCTGAATCACGATATTGAGGGGGAGGACTGGATATCGGTAATTGCGACGAGTTTGTGTCGTCGTTGGCGGCAATGGTGGCAACGGTTTCAATTCTCGAGGAGACTTCGCCTCGAAAGCAACATCAACACGACCAGTCTCTGGGCAATATCAGTAAGGGTGCGAATTGGGAACTTGTACTCAATCATACCATTTGCCGTGACAGAGGCATACAGGTCAGTTGCGTTGGGCTTCTGTTCGTGGGGAACGTGGGATGCTTGAGTTGAATACATGTCTAGGTGATGGTTGAATGGGCAGGTATGACTGGCAGCGAGTGAGACAAAACGGTTCAAATTATTATTTTTGTAATGACTTGTTGATTATCGTATTGCACATCGTTGCGGTGGAGGAAGTTGAAATCCCCTCTTCCAGTCTAACTATGTTAGGCATGGAACGCTCGGCTAGACCTCTAACGTCGCATTAGCATTCCATTGGAGAGACCTCGATTGCGGATCTCAACGGCCACACGACTGAGCATGGAATGCGTCGTCGTGCTTGGTCCGTGTCTAGTTTTTCGGCACAGCAGAGAGCTGAGAGATATGTTGGGGTTTCACGACCTGTTCCTCGGCTACCTTGCTCACCGACAATCCTCACTATGCACCCGAGACATCGTTGTCAACAAATGTACGAAGTCCGAGGGAGCGAAATACGGAGGTGCGAACCGAGAGTCGTGGCTGTGTGTGGCTCCTGGCCGGCAACTAGACGCCGAATCGACTCACGGCATGCATTTTGAACACGTGAGCGGTGCTACCGTAACCCCACTCCACAGTAATTTTGAGGCTGAGGCTGGCGATTGCGGCTCCCAGTTCCATGTACTTCCGTAACACGAAACCGAATTTTAAGCGTGTCATCGCAGCTCGTCTTTGGACGTCCTGGTGGGGTAGGGACGTACTTTGCTTGGGATGGAACAACCTTATCGAATTGAGTTATCAGAAATTTAGCAAGGGGCCGCGGCGCTTCACAATGGCATACTTCCAACATCATCGGCCTAAAGTACGGCAATCGGGGCTGTGATAATACCTCATCACCAACAAAACTGTACAGCTTATGGGTCGATAACTCGTACTTCGGGTACAAACTAAATTTTCGCTGCATTGGCCCCAGAAATGGAACATGAGCCAAACATCAGAACCGAGTCACTACATTTGTATATATATCTCAGATAAGTCCTTTCATCCGGTCACATAATCTACAATCCAACTGCTCCCTCCTTCTCACCTTCACTGCTCAATAACGAACAATCAGTCACACTTCCTCTGCCATCTCCGCCAACCCCCCCCCCCCCCCTCTTTTTTTTTTTTTTTCAATTCTTTCTGTGTCGTTGGCCACTTCCAGCAATCATGAAACCAGTTCTAATATCTCGCAAAACCCCTCAAGATTTTCCCAAGTCTTCAGTTACAGGTCGGGGCAATCTGCACTCATCGTTTACGGCACACGCCTTGTCTCGAACCTCTAGATTATCATGGGGAAGAAACCAGCGAAGCTCATCGCTGAACGCCTTGGGCTGCGCGGCGATCATGTTATTCTGCCCGGTTCTTGTGACCTTCTATGCGATTACCCTCTCACACTTCCATGGTTCGCTATTCTTAGCATTCCGAGAAATGGCTACGTTCGGCCCTGTGGAATGGTTTTCTGCCAATGCTCCTCAGTTGAGCATGAACGTCAGCCTTGGATATTTCGCCTGGGTTATGTTTCAAGCTGCGATCTATCAGTATTTACCTGTTCGAAATCTCAGTATGGGACAGCTCACCCCAGCTGGGAACATTCTGGAGTACCGTACGAATGGTCTTGGGGCTTGGATCATCAGCCATTGTGGATTCTTAGCATTGTCATACTTTGGATATGTGAACCCAGCAATACTAGCGAGAAATTGGCAATCTTTACTGCTTTCACTCAATGTGTATGGCTTTTTGCTGTCAGCATTCGCGTACTGGAAGGCTCACGCGATGCCCTCCCATCAAGGCGATCGGAAATTCGGTGGTATGCAAAGTTCTACCCATCAAAGATGATTGCTAATCAAAATCAGGATCTGTTTGGTACGATTTTTATATGGGCATTGAGTTGAATCCAAGGCTCAATAACTTTGACGTCAAGCTTTTTACCAATGGGAGACCAGGGATAGTTGCCTGGACAATCATGCAAGTTTCTTCGCTAAAGCATAAGAAAAATCACTGACAAAACTCGTACAGTGACTTGTCTTTCGTTGCATACCAGTACCAGCTACATGGATACATCACCAACTCGATCCTCATCGCAACATATCTTCATGGTCTCTACGTTATCGATTTCTTTATCAACGAGGATTGGTATGTGCGTACAATTGACATTGCACACGACCACTTCGGATTTTACCTTGCCTGGGGTTCCACCGTTTGGCTGCCAGCAATGTACACCCTACAGACGCAATACCTCGCTCGCTGTCCTGTAACCCTGTCTATGCCTGCTATGATTTCATTGACGATTGGTGGTACTGGTGGATATGCTCTGTTTCGCTCGGTGAACAACCAGAAACACCTTACGCGACGTACCCAAGGCGATTGCCTCATCTGGGGTACCAAGGCCAAGATCCTCAAGATGGAGTATAAGACAGGCGATGGCCTGACCCACCAAAGCGTAATGCTTATCTCTGGATGGTGGGGTCTGGCAAGACATACGAATTACCTGGGGGATTTGATCCTCAGCTACAGCATGTGCGCTACGTGCGGCTTCCATAGCCTGCTTCCGTGGACTTACGCCATCTTCATGACAATCTTGCTGGTTCACAGATGCTGGAGGGACGAGGATAGATGTCTCCGGAAGTATGGGAAGGCGTGGAGAGACTATTGTGAATTGGTGAAGTGGCGAATCATCCCTGGAGTGTGGTGATACACAAACGTGTGGAGACGTCTCAACTGAAGCTCAGGAGGATTGGGTAGCTGGCCAAACTGCGGTATCGAAGGTTAGAGGCACACAATCGGCGAATTGAGGGATATGGCGCCAGTGTGACAGGAAATCGATTTTTGAGTAAGCTCGGAAGGCCTTGTGATGAATTGCTTCCTTCTAATAGTTCTAAATGCACGTTAAAATTATGAGACGTAGGAGAGAGAGGACTTCTGTTTCACCCTAGTCACTGTAGTCCGACCTGGTGTCCCTCCTGCGTGTCGGAAAAACCGTAGGCACTTTGACTTCAAGCATCGTAAACTCTGGCTCATGCGTCTACAAGAATACAGATTAGTAGCATTACGCAGCTATTTATTAGCAATTTCACCCTTCCGAAGGAAATTTTGTATTCAATCGTCGCCCTTTCGCCTGATTTATGAGAAGCCTCCATTTAGGCTTTAGTACGAGATCTTTGCCACAGCTATACTGGCAAGCTCTTAGTATCGCCTCATCCGTATTTTATCCGTGACCCTCATAAGCTTTATAGCATACAACAGTCAACGTTTCATTTGCTCACAATAGAAAGCGTGACAACGCCTCATCACATTGTGAGCTCTTACCTCTCTCGTAAAGTTCTCGTCTGTCGTTTTCTCTACCTGAAAACGTCGGATCCCTTACGAGGTCCGCTGCTTTTACTCGGTTGACATCGGATATCGCACATTGCCGTGTGCTGAGCCTAAGCTATCTTAAGGCAGACTTGGCAAGGTGATCGCGCTTCATTCTCGGGTTTCTCGGCACGCTGTGCGTTGCAGATGAAAGGCAGCCCTCCCGTGGCGAGTAATTTAGCGTCACATCCTGGTACACATCATACAGGGAATTTCGTATTTCGTATTTCGCTCACCAGGGTAGCTCTCCTTCCTGAACTGCCGCCACCTCCCGATTCAAGAGGAATTCTGTTCATCTCCATCGTACCTTTCGTACGTTCATTTACGCATTACTGTACACAACCACTCCGCGCACTTTCGCATTCAATTAACTTTAAGTATACGCAGGCTTACCAGTATGCCGGCAACCCGACGATATCATCTGAAGTCCCGTACTGGGTGCTTGACTTGCAAACAGAAGAAAATTAAGGTGCGTTGATGCGCTTCCATCCAAGTCCGACGCCGTGCAGGTTACAATTCGACTGACCAAGCTTTTTGGCTATGAAGTGCGACGAGCTCCAGCCCTCGTGCCACTATTGCACACGACGCTCAATAGAGTGCTCGTATCCTCTACCCAAATCTTCATCGCCGAGTTCGAACCGTGGCCCCAGGATGCCGGGTGAAGAAGTTGTCTATTCGTCTGAACCGTCGACGTCTTCAGTCACGTCGCCTATCATCCCGACTCCCTCCACCTCAACGATCTCACCTGCGCTTTCACCATGTCACCACCCAGCCGTAGGTGCACAATGGAGTCTGTGCGACCTTGAGCTATTACATTTCTACACCGCATCAACCAGTCTAACATTCAGTAACGTAACCGCCAGGCAGTATGTTTGGCAGTGCGTTGTACCCCAGATCGCCTTCTCGCACGACTTCCTTCTCCATGGGCTCTTTGCCCTTGCCGCCTTACATCTCTCACGGGTATCGCCAGAAAGGAGAGCAAACTTGTCGGCTAGTGCATCGAAACATCATGCACTTGCTTTGCCAATGTTCAGGTTGGCTGGTGAGAACATCAATTCTGTGAACCGCCATGCATGCGCTGCATTCGGCCTGCTTCTCACCGTTTACGAATGGGCGTCAACCAAAGACATGAGCAGCCTATTCTTTGCAGACGCAGAACATTCGACTAGAGCCAGCATAATTGAGTAGGTCCAGTTACTCCGTGGTTCTGCCAGAATTGTTCAATGGCACTATGAAGAGATGGCACAAGGGCCACTGGGCCCAGTTCTCTGCTGGGACCACACTGCTGAGCTCGCGGCCATGGCAAATCCTGCAGAATCTGCTAAATTTTTGGCCTTGGAACAGCTATGGGATTCGACGAGGATTCCCCTCACTGCCGCTGAGGTTGAATCGTTGAAGGAGTCTCTCGGATGGATGAAGATCATATACACTATGATAACATTACCATCTGGCGGCATTGATCCTGCCTCCGCTGCGATGACATGGCCCGTCCGCGTCCCCGAGCATTATCTCTCGATGGTGAATGAGCGACAGCCGGCAGCGCTGATATTACTCTCGCATTTCTGCTTACTTTTAAACACGGTGGACGACTTTTGGTGGATTCGTGACATGAGTAGGGGATTATTGCAGGTAATACATCAAACGCTTGGTGCAGAATGGGAACCCTGGATTGGCTGGCCACTCCAGGATCTTGTCCTTTGCGAGTTCAAAAAGCAAAACTCATAGAAAGCTCTCCAGACATAAGCGTCCCCAATAACGATCCTGCACGTCCCATTGAGCCCGACTTCTAGAGCCCGACTTCTAGAAGGGCCAGTGCTCTTCTTCATACGATTATGGTGTGAATTCAGTCTCAAGAAATCCACGATTCTTGATGAAAACTGCCCTTGGAAGCCAAGCACTCTGAGTTTTCTCCCAAGCAAGAGATTTCCCTGGCCGAATGCTGCACCATACACATTTCCGGGGGGGGGGGGGGGTAAAGACCAGAATAAAAATCAATCATCGTGACATCGGTGCGGTCTGTTAGCTTGATCGTGTCCGACTTTCTGAGAGAATAACCGATGTAGGTCACATCGTTTGATTGCCCGGTTGGGGAAGGAATCAAGATGGCGAAGAATACCTTCATTAAATGTCATGCTGCCCGTGTGAGGTAAAAAGGGCGTCTGAATCGAAAAGGCTTGGTGGTGTGAGTCTTTCAGGTAAATTCTATCGCAAGGTTGGATTACAGTGATTACAGTGAAATAGAAATCAAAATTGACATGTTTATTGCTGTCTTCCGTACGTAGCAGAATAATTAAAATCCCGCAGCCAGGCAAGGCCTCGTCGACCAACGAGAAAGCAGAGGAGTTGTCGGTGGGCGGTGGTGTAGGCGGTCGAGCAGCAGAAGCTTGTTCCTCCCTCTCCGCTGCCTCTCGCGCCTTTGTCTCTTCTAACTCATCTACGGATACACTCTTCGAAACGCGACGGAGCATTTCGGCTCCACGTTACTGAAGGGAATTGCGCCGCACGTTGCGGGGTGCAAACCATAAATCAGTAAACTCAGGTGGTGATCTTGTGCTGAATACTGTGGAAATGAGCTGGTGGCAAAAAATACATAGATAAGATTACTATGCCTAAATGGTTGCTGGTGCTGAAAATGGTGGCTTGCGAATTCTGTAAGTCCGATGTGCAGCTGACGAGATGCTCGTATCGCGCTTGGTCGTTGTTTCTGAAATTCTTCTATCACCCTTCCCTTGCTCTAACGAGCCAATGTGATTTACTTAGATATGCATGACCCGATCTGCATCTTCAAATGTTGATCGAACGGTGAGCTTTGATCTCCAACTTTGCGCTCACTTCTTTTTAAAGCAAGGCAACCACCTCTGTTCGCCTTGTTCTGTTCCTTGCAATGGCCTTCGTACTCGTCGTCTTCCTCTATCCACTACCGTGAAAGGACCTTGGACCAATCAGCCATCATGTGTAACTATACGCAGGTCAATTTCGGCTGCGGACACCGTCGCTATACTGTTCGGTGGCGCTTACGAATTCTCCCACAGACGATGCCCTCCTTACACTGCAGCCGTCGAGTTCAGGTACCATTCCATCTTCCATCATCAGAGGTGTTATTATTAACAGTTCACATAGGCTTGACAACCGATGCGGTTAGTAAGTCCCACCCCACCATTCCGGTCACCCCGCAATTTTACTACTACCTGCAAATAACACTTAATAACTTTACAACGCTTCAGTTTCTATACAATCTTCTGTAACATCGAAACCTCCTACTGAATCCGAATCAATAGGTACAATTTCTTGATCTCCAGCTGCAATTTGAGCTCTTTAGATAGCCTGAATATCTATAAACTTGGAATTTGGACTAGTTTGCACCTTCCGTTTTTTCCGTGGCTTTAATTAATCTAATTTAGCCTCTAATTACTGTATTTTCAT
This sequence comes from Leptodontidium sp. 2 PMI_412, assembly GCA_021432625.1. Classification (NCBI taxonomy): domain Eukaryota; kingdom Fungi; phylum Ascomycota; class Leotiomycetes; order Helotiales; family Leptodontidiaceae; genus Leptodontidium; species Leptodontidium sp. 2 PMI_412. The sequence continues at coordinate 130,798 of MU270469.1, forward strand.
CTCTACTTGGCTAAGAGCGAAATCCTTTTAGTCGAAAGCCTTGACAACTTTTTTGAAAAGTAATCGTCGTGTTAGAAGGTTGTTATATAATGATTTAGACAAAGTGTTGAGCTACAACTTGAATTCCTTGTTAGCCTTTGGCGTAGACTAAATAATTAATGATTCCTCCACTTCCTTAATAGCCTGAAGGTCCTTAGAAACACTAATTTCTAACTCTTAATAGCTATTCTCTAATAGTAATCGGCTCATTAGTGGTTTTGCTATACTCACTGGCTAAAGACCGGTAGCTCTCTAGCTAGCTTTGATATTTATACCCGTTAAGCTCTCTTGCCGTGCCTTGTAATAGTATATCAAGAAGTTACGCTTGCCGATTGGGGTAGAATCAGTTATTAATGCTAATAAATTGAGGTGTTTCCGGTAGGCTGCCTTAAGAGGAGAGAAAATCGATAAATCTAAAGGTTATAAGACGTGTGACGTATATGTAAGTAAAAATAATACAAATATATTGTGTTCTAAGCACTTTTATATAAATTCCGTAGTCTCATGACTTCTATAGCCGTCTAGGACTAATAATCGGGGTTTTCCGTTATGTGGTTGTGTCTAAGGGATAAAGACTTTTTCTAGTTATTCTAATACGGTAGTATTATCTGTCCACCTATTCTCTATTACTATAAATTGCCAGTCCTTAAATTCGTTAATATCTACTGGAAACTATTATTATTAGACTGATTTTCCCTTATATATTACAAGTGGAGTCGTTTTCCTGCCTATTACAGAGATATATTTAATAAATAAGGTCCAATTCCGAGAACCAGGCTATTTCCGCTAAACAAAACGCCGTTTTGTATACCCAATAATTAATTTATTAACTCCAAAACCTTCTATGATTCCTACTTTATCTATATTCCATCGATTTTCAGGTAAAATAGCTTTAATAACTAGAATCTCCAATTTATAGAACTAAGGCTTAATAACATCAGTAGTTACATTGTTAACACATACAGAATCAATAGAATACTGCTTCTTAGTATTAAGAATAAGATTCCGCTTAAAAAACCGCTGTACCCATCGTTTTCCGAGTAGTACTAAGTCCCCTTAAAGCACACAAAGTCAGTTCCCAAAAAGCCGTAGTTACGCATGAGTAATACTAAACCCCAATGTCTCTTGAGTCAAAATCTAGTCTGTAAGACGCTTTTCTAACACCGGAGGTAGCCTTTGCAAGTGACTAGCAGCTTATTAATAGGCGTTTGTATTACGAGATCGGTCCTAAAGGGTAGAGTATAGTATACCCCACTCTTTTACAGTACGTCGTATAGACTTGCCATTTTCAACTGCACGAAGAGCTAGAACAATGTCGTCTTGTGAATATTTTGACATTGCGATCGTCTCAATTAATATTCCAAAAAATCAAGAAAATCGATAAGAGAATAAGATAATTATTAATTATTAAAAGTAAGTAAGTAAAAAAGCGGTGTACTAAGCGAAGTGACCGGAATGGTGGGGTGGGGACTTATATGACCAATTCCTAGATATAATGACTAATGGAGATTTCTAAGAGATTACCGCAAGCCAATAATACATCCAAGTTGGGTGGTTCGAATTCGGACGACGCGGTTTGACGAGAAACTCGTCACGCCGACCCGTCTTCTGATGCATCAAACTCTCACTGCAACTCAGGAGAAGGGACAGAACAAGGTAATCTGCGTATACCCTCTTCATTTCTCATTGCTTACCACTGCCTCACTGGTTGACGTCGTCTCATCGGTCACGTTGATTCGCATGTCATGCGGACCTCATCCCTGGTTCGCATGCACGATGAGTGACAGCGTCTGCGCCACGATCGCTTTGGGCGACTCAAACCTAGGCGACACCCCGATCGCTCATGACAGGTCTGGAAGGATTGCAGGGCTTGTACGCAAGAAGCGAAAAGGAACATTCCCAGATGGGGGAGAGGAGACTGGAATCCGGAAAAGGCAGAGAGAAGATTCCGATGTTCTAGTCCAGCAGACAACGCCTGAAGGGCTTATTGATATCCAGTGTCGCAAGTGTTCATGCCTCGATAAAGAGTGTTATATCATTGGCACAGACTCTGTCACCTTATATAATCCCGATCTTGCACGGCAACTATTGATAGAGAAGATTTCTCTACTTTATCTGACTGGCAGCGCTCTGGATATTGGTTCGGCAGAAAGGAAGAGCAAGTCTTTTGTCGAAAGTCCAATTATTTCATGTCTGGATCTTGGGATCCGGGAGATATCTTCGATGAGTGGAAGACTTTCTACAAGGTTTGTCAATCTCAAGTTTGGAATAGCTGTCTAGAATTAACGTCGACTACCTCCAGGTCATCACTAAAAGTATCCATATGTGGGGAACCAAAGTGTGTGTGAAGGTTTGGGAAGCAGACAGTGATATTGGTGACTGCGACTATTCGAAAATTCTTCAGAAAGTCAAACATCAAAACAGACATCGTATATATGAAGAGGAGAAGAGAGCCATCAGGGATAGGTCCGGAAGTGTGATTCAGTGGCATCTGCTAGATATGAGGGTAACGGTTGATGTGTTGCAAAGGCAGTAGAAGGAGAATTGGTGTCCACAGGCCAAGCTCACCTAGAGCATAATTAGATTGTATAAGTAATGTGTGGGGTATCGTTTCAATATTGACTTTGTCTCTTGTACACATCTTGGTTTGTGGTAAGACTCGACGGTGACATACATGGGGTTTGTATACTTCTTACGAAGTTGGAGATCTGGGGTCAGCATCTGGAGTGAGTGTGCTTGATGAAGCCGTGACCGTAGAGTTTAGGATTCTGCAAACAAAGAACGTTCAGATCTTACTAGAAATAACTGTGTGAACAAGGGATTGCGTCAGATGCTGCTGGTATGGTATTGTTCTGACGGCGAAGGCGCTCACCTCAAGAGCCACAAACTTGCCTGTTGATTATATTAGTAAAACTACGGCAAAACTACGGCAATAATTTTGAAAGCTTTGCGAGGGGTCAGTCCCTTCTAGCCGAGAATCGTTAGTTCCGTCGATCAGAAGTACTGAACCGCGTGGCAGCCCTGCAACTTTTTGCACGTCATAGCAGCCTTGTATAGGTGGGCGTGTGGGCCACGTCTCATTTGGGTAGACCTTTGGTCTCGTAATAGACAATTCTTAGTAAACTCTCGCTTGGCAGCATCTACTTATTTTGTAAACGGCCCGAAGCTTGCTGCAAAGAACTTAACGAATAGCGTCGTGAGAAAGCTGAACTAGGTACTCAAAGGTGAAAATTCACATTACTTGAACTATAGAAATAGGAATGTTCCCATCTTCATAAACGAGGCTGATATAGGAAGATGCGGCAGCTAAGGAATTTGGTAGAAGTGAATCTGGCACAGGGGTTTTAACACAAGGGAATTCTGGCAATAAGGGGGAAATGCCTGCTGAGTGTTGAAGTATGATAGGTATTGAGTCTGCTTGAGTAATGTATATATGTACCTTTAAGGCTAGATTGTTTGGACAATAGATAAGCACCAACTATTATTACTTTACCCTCCCTATCAAACCCTCCATCTCTAAAGCCAGCCAAGTAGCCGTGCATCTTTCATAGCCAATATAAGTCTTGCAGGTGTTAATGGATACGTCTGTAGAGCTCTCTCGGTCAGGTTAAGTCACTAGCGAGATGACATGCGATGGTTTGCCGCACGAATAGAATGGCAACGATACAGTATGAAGAGACAGATAGCAAATAACTGCGTGTTCCGCCCCGGGGGCCCCAGACCGTAGCCTAACAGCTAGCTACTTGTAGCTAGTGGAAGATCTCCGCCCAAGCCACCGAGGAACATCCGAGAAGGACGGCCAGGATCTCGATAAGTCTTGGAGAGTTGAATGTCGAGTCAGATGCTAGTTACGCAAAAGCTTGAAAAAGTGGACTGAAATATGGCACCTCTCTCCAGATCTTGTAAATAATCAACTAAGAAACATTCTCTTCATCTAAATTCATTGTCTTTTTCAAGGTCAGAACTATTTTCACCGCGAGAGCTACCGCGATGAGACCCTCTTACCTCCTTTCGCTTTGTACAGCTGTCTTGCAGTATTTCGTTGCTTCCAGCTCAGCCTTCATCGTACAAGATGATCAAAAAGGAACCTTCTTGCAGGATATCGTTACCTGGGATGAGAAATCTGTTTACATTCACGGGGAGAGAGTCATGATCTGGAGCGGCGAGATCCACCCATTCTCAGCTCGCCTAAGAAAAAGAAAATACTATTGTTTGAGCTGAAGCGCTTAAAGCCTTGCACGTCTACCGTTCCAGCGCTCCTGTGCTCCTATGCTTCTACGTATCATGTCTGACAACCCGTGGTGGAAGCCTATCGCGCAAACTGCTGGAGAAAAGGCACTGAACGCGGCATGGGATTATGCGAGCAGCAGTGGCTCGCGGCCATCGGGGAATGGTACCATTATAGCGCCGCCATCTCAATATCCTGGACAGAGGAATGGGAGGAGGCAGAGAACAGCAGGGGAACAACACGAGCTGGTACAGAATTTGGGGTGGCTCGTGGAACATCAGCGGGAGGTCGAGCGTGAAAGAGACAGAGAGCAGGGACGAAAGCCCCAACAGGAGATCGATCGTGAAGTAGAGAGGGAACAGGAAATCGTGCGTGAACAAAAGAGGGAACGGGAGATAGAGCGTGAACGAGAGTGGGAAAAGGGGCAAGAGCGGCAACGGGAGATCGAGCGCTGGGAAGAAGAGAAGAGGGAGAGGAAGCGCCAGGATAGAATGAGGACTTGGGAGGTTGAGTTCCGGCGTAAGGAGCTACTAGAAACTATCAAGTCACGGATCCAGGCTAAGATGCATTTTCTCTGGTGTGAAGGGACATTGTTGAGGCGGCGCAAGGAGGTTTTGTCGCACATTCGAATGAAGCAGGGCTCTAAAAGGCACTCGATCAAGAGAAAGGACGTTTAAAAGTTAGGAGCAGAGCTGTTCTGGCGTGGACTAAGGAGCCTCGCGACACATTCGCTTCTCACCGTTTGCACCAAGGGATTGGGTACCAAGTGGGCGCTTTTGACCGACAAGGAGAATTTTATTCGAATTGGTAAGGTAACATTGGTAAGATATTCACCTTCATTCGGCTTTGGAGTATCGAAGGCTAAGTTTATACAGGACCTCCAAGCTCTTATGGACTCTTGGGATAGTACGCGAACCGTAATTGATGGACTACTAGCCATGGATTTTATGGTAGACACTTGGGGTCAGATGACAGACATGAGTCCAGGTAGCCTAACGTCCCAAAATACCGCTGATTGGGACCAAATAGAGCGTAAGTGCATAATGATAAGCAATGGCTCTTAAGTTATAACTGACTAATAATCTTCTAGTGCAGACCGACCACTACCTAAAGACTTGGAGAGACCAAAACAAGGTTATAGTCGACAGCATAAAAGGACATCAGATGCTATTGGATGGTATACCTAACGCCGAGGTCTTGGACCCTAAGTTTAGCGGGTCCGGAGAGAGCAGATCTGCGTCAAACCTGATCGGTCCAGGAGACTCGGAGGTGGAAACGACTTGGACTGCAGATGGTCATTTGGTATCTAAGAAAGACCACGATATCGGGTTTGACCCGCTGTCTTGCACTGTGGCAAACCCGCAGCCAGTGTTCGCAATAGTATATGCAGTATTTTGATACGCCCCACTTTGGTGGTAACCGTACGGCTTTAAAAATACGTCGTAGTAACAATATTAATTCAAAA
>MU270470.1:0-17999 GCA_021432625.1 Leptodontidium sp. 2 PMI_412
TGGTTTGTTGTTTAATTTACAAAAGTACGTGTCAAAAATCAGGGGTGAACGCGTTCTCGCTTAAGTGGGCCGCATCTAATGGCCCCAGCTCTTACATATTGGACATGGCATTTGGATTGGCTCCACCCTAAAATCAGGCTCTTAGGTCTGGAAACTAAGAAGTACCCGTTCCGTTGAACATCTCTTCTAAAGATATGTTTTAGTGTCTACGCTATCTTGAGGAGCCATGGAAGGAGGTCAGGGTGACGTAACATGACATCACACTGTGGAATCCTCCAAGTCGTCATATAAAGGTATGCGAATGTGAATGAGGATTGCAAACTTTCCATTGATTATCCAGCCCATATTGGATAGGGGGTATGGTAACCGCACTCATTGTGATCTAACATATAGGGTTCTGACCACAATCTGGGCTGAACTTCGAAAACACCACGAACCTTCTACTTCAGAAATCCGTCGCGATAACAATACCGTCGCATCATCCGCCCCCGTTTCCAGCCCACTGAGCCCAGCGAGTTCGTTCTATTCTGCTTTTTTCGGCCTCTCCACCTTCTTACTACTTCATGTACCATCATCATGCTTCCAACTGGCGAAGACGAAGCTCGTCATACTTCCAATCCTCCAGCACAACGTACACCATACTGGGAGGTTCTAGAGCTAGATCACCCTGGCCACCTCGAGTGTTATCGTTGCAAGAAGCTGCATCATATAAATGATGCACTGGCCCACTTAAAGGCCAAGCCATGGACCAAGTGTGGGAAAGACGACCAAAAACTACAAATGGCCAGATACATCCATCCAGAATTCAATTCAACCATTTTCCGCATGATTATAAAGCAAAGTCGTCAAGGGAAAGACGTAGGAGACGTCATAGGGCTGCTTTCTTATCGCGGAAAAGTTGACATTAAGAAATCTCAAGTTGCACAAATGATTTCCGACCCGAGAATCATTGGCGGCAGGCTTTTGATGCGTTCGCAAACAAGATACATAGTATCGCCGTCTGAGGCAGCTCGAACACTACTGCTAAACCAAGATCTGCTGGACTGTCCCCACAATGGTAAATTTGCAGTCGATAATATAAGAGCCACGCAACGTCTAGCTTGGAGATTCGAGATGCACAAAGAAATAGGTCGCCAAGAACACATCATAAACTGTCGATGTGACGCATGTCCTACAGAATTTGACATCTTCCTTGAGCGATTCGAAGGCCAAGGGATCGTGCTCTTCATCGTCGAATGGCAGGATATAGGCACCGGTCTTGCCCCTCTCGACAAAGAACTTCAACCTGTCATCGGGGCTCGACCTTCAGGGATTCATGATAGTGAAGTTTTTGGTATTATCGAATACGAATCACCGCGAGCCAGATTTGAAGGAGTCCCATCCGGCGAGAGCATGGAAGCTGCTCCTGCTACTCTGACGTCCAACGAGAGAGAGAAATTGTTCAAGGTTCATAGTTCGTGGCAAGCAAAGCTCTTTAGGTGTAAGGATAGGATTATTTGGCCTATAGGTCAGTATACTCATATGTTTCCGCATCGACGAGAGACTCCTCCCGAACATGGCTGCCATTGTGCAGTACACAGAAATCATGAAGCAGCTACGTAACGTCATACATTTATTTGACCAAGGTTATAGAAGCCTAGGTTACCCAGCGGCTTTCAAACTAGGAGCCTCGGTGGGCAAAGAAAACGGGAGTGGGAAAGTGGTGACATGAAGAGATGTAGATAGATAGAGGTTAAGAAAGACCTATCTATACAGAGCAGAAATGAGAAAAGCGATACCGAAAGAACAAGACTAGGGATAAAACAATATTTGAGGACGTACGACGCTCGTATTGAGCGAGAGGTTAACTTCGGCGAGAATCCACCTTGTGATTGAGGGAGTTGGGTTGATTTGTTTCGTGCTTTTGGTATTCATTATAGGTGGCTTGCAGAGAACTTTCTCTCATTGCTTTTTTCATACTTCTTCAACTCAGCTTCTGCTCCCAAACTCAAACATCGAAGTCATGATAAGAGGATGCAACTACCCATCCCAATAGAATGAAACAAACCATTCAACCAATTGCTTATCATCTACTCACAGTCTCTACTTCATTATCCTAGGTCCTGAAACGGTGACAAATTCCGATCCACCCACCTGATCGAGTCTTCACATCGAGGAATGATCTCTTGAACTTCTCATTTAGGGACCTAGAATCCACCCAATTACATCATGTATAGTATACATTCTTTTGCCGCACTCCCGTCCTATGCCCCGATGTTTCGCAGGGGTTTCCCCCTCCGAAAGTGGGATATTGCACAGTCTGTGCTTCGCGCGCCTTTAGCATGACACATTTGACAACTCGCATGCTATTTCGAGAAAATTGCCCCATACTTTTGTTTCTCTATATATCTTAAAGCACAGTTGCTTCGACTTTTGCTCTTCACTTTAACTCAACTGGTCGCTTTCTCTCAATCCTGTTTCCCTCCAGCTTCAGTTTTTACAATCGAGAAATGTTGCTGAAGCTCTGTGGAGTTCAGGTGGAGGATTTCGACATTATGACGAACCACGCCGATATATATCCACCTGGTGACGACTTAATCGGTTTGCCAACTCCCATATGCTGGCCAGTGTCTTCAAAAAGCGAGGCAAAGGAGCGGCTGAAGTTCCACATGTCTCAGCAAAGAAAACGATTTCTCGGCGATCGAACAGCAACATATCTCAAAGTTATCGACGACGAGACCGAAGAGATCATTAGCATAGCCCGGTGGCATTACTACCCCAATGGCTACTCCTACGCCGATGGAATTGGGTGGGAGATTCACAGTCCGGTAGAAGGAAAACCATTCCCCGAGGGAATGAACATCGAGTTGCACAACTACATTCTCCAAGAAAGAGATGGCAAGAGGAAAGATTGGATGGTAGAGAATGAGCCATGCTGGATTTTGATGCATTTGGTAACCCGAGGCTCTCAAAGAGGTCGAGGTGCGGCTGGCATGTTGATCAATTGGGGTATTGAGAAGGCGAGAGAGGATGGTGTACCGGTTTATCTTGAGGCGGGTGTGGTGGGGAGGCCAGTTTACGAGAAGCGTGGGTTCCAACAGATTGGAGAGCTTTTGGTGTTGGATGTGAGGTCGTATGGTCTCGATATGACCGTTGTGATAGCTAAAATGGGAATTTTACCTCCGAAGAAGGTTGTTTCGAAAATTGGAAGTTGAGGAAAACCGTTGTAATTTGTTTGATGGGGTAGGAATCGAGCATTCAGCCTTCTATTTGAGGTTTTAGGACTACAGTATAGATTTTAAATGTCATGAAAATGTTGTGGGGAAATCTGTTTATGCTTATTTGTTTACATAAATGGCTTTTGTTCAATCTCCATTATTGATCTTGCAATATAAGACTTCGCTCTCAGTAGGGAGTCAGTAGAGTGACAGCTTTTCAGACTCCGACTGGAAAAGTCTATGCAGCAGTACGAACAGACAATGGAAGCCTCCATTGAATGTGACAAATTCAATCCAACTTAGTTCTTCTTACTGATATTCACTACTTGCGAGTTAAGTAAATTATGCCTAAACACGTCGACGCGAGCAGGGGTGTTGATATCTAAGCGAGTCGCGTCTCTTACTTTCCATCGTGCTGATCCATTTCAATACTCAACACGAATTGTTCCCCAAACTGTTTAGGAAAGAAGCCCGCGCCTCCAACTCCTGTGCTCGCTTATCTCATCAACCATGCCGCGAACAATTCAAAGAGAGCTCTCAGAAAGGCGCCGAGGAGGCAACTTGCGACTGAAGCAGCACGCAAATCAGCACCATCAACAGGAGGCCTGATCTCGTGTTCCCATCCACCCAGGGCAGCGCGGAAGTCAGCACCATCGACTGGACCTATGCTTTCTATAGGGCGAGCCGAACGAGACAGCCCATCTTCTCCTGGCAGCATCATCGACCTCACCGAATCTCCATCGACGACAAATCCTCCTCATGCCATCACTGAGGACGACTTAGCTCTCGTCAGTGAGGAACTCAAGCGAGCTATTGCTTTAGTCTCTGAGCAGCACCTCCGCTCTGCTATCTTGAAAGCATGCACTGAATCAGCGTGGACTGCTCGGCTGTTAGGCCCCCTTCTCACACCTTCTGCTGTGGGAATATCGGAGAGGAAGAGGAAACGGAGCCCCCCAATATGCGAGAATTGTTGTGAGGAAATTGACGATGATGGGGATGGATGCTGCAAGTTCCGGAGGATGGAAGTGGCCAGGTGATTCCTTCCCTACCAACCCAGTACAGCATGGCCAAAGGAGAGGCTTGGACTGACAGGCGAGTATTTGAATAGGAGAGAGGCAGATGCGGAAGAGCAACAAGAACTGAAAGAGTACCTCGACTTTGAAGGGACATGTGAGAATTGCGGGGGAGAAATTGATGATGACGACGATGGATGCTGTAAATTCAGGAGGATGCAGGTTGCTAGGTAAGTGCTTGCCCGGTTTCTAGGTTGTTAACGATAATCTCAAGATGGAGGGGTTGAGAGACTAAATAGGGAAGTGCTTTCAATAGGAAGAGATTATCTTCTCTTGCAGAGGCTTCTGCTGCAACTGATCAAAGCATCGTATGGCAATCATCTGTAGCCAGCGAGATGTCTGCACTAATTTCCGAGGTCGTGTGCATCCTTGTTTGGTTGCCGTCGCTCACAGGGAGGCCTTCGGTGGGTCCGGCCATGTGTCCCAAGTTGCCTTTTTATTTTCTTTCCACGGATGTTAAGAAAGCCTTGGAGTTGCGAAGGGCCACATGTAAATTTACACAAGATTAACTAACTGTAGTTCCGCCGTTTATTTAGAAAATCATTTTATGTGACTTGGGACTCGCAACCACTAACCCGTCGAACTGTCACACACCCTCACCCTGAGCCTCAATTTCCATTGGATAATTTCTTTGCTCGCTACTGTAGACCACTTCGAGAATTCCACACTGCAGCACCAGGCAGCTGAATGCCAGCCTAAGCTCCAAATGACCCGCGATCTTCATGGTCGGCCTCGGGAAGATCTCCCGCCGTTCGTGGGCGGCATTGCTACAGGCTGACATGTCTCACTTTGTCTGCAAATCCCCGAAAACTCATCTAAGCTTTCCGCAAATAAGGTATGGTATATCTGCATGGGTTAATGTATGATCAATGATCTTCACTGAGGGCCACATCCGCTGGCTTTTCTTATCAAGATGAGTCCCTCCGCCCGCCTGAATATTCCACTTTTTGGTTTCTCTTCTCTGTTTTGTCGCCATATCTGAATGGGTTTTGTCTGTTCTAGAGTTTTTCATTTGATCAGAAGATCCTCTCGCGACTATGAGCACATTGCAGAAGTGCAAGGATATTTTCCGAATTGCATTTCCACCCAAACAGAACCCACAAAAACCAGATATCGAAAACAGCACGATGGGACAAAATGGTACATCCGAATCATCGACTCTCCCAGCACAAAAGGTCCAAGTTGACGCCTATGGTCGACCAGAGCTCGACCCAACCGACAATCTGAATTTATTCCGTCACCTCACGGGAATTGTATCTCATCCATCCATGTCCCACAGCGACTCGATCTTCTCATCTGGCGGTCGTCCGGCTCCGAATCTGGGAATCTATGCTCGAGTCGTCCACAATGAAAAGACAGCAAAGGTTGGATTCAAATACTTCTCCTGGTTGATCAATGGATGTCTGGGTCTACAAATCGTGGTTGCAGCTGCATTGACAGCTCTGGGAGCTGCAGGCGGGAGTCGTGGAGCCGTAACGGTGTTTGGCGCCGTTAATACTGTCTTCGCGGGGGTCTTGACATTCTTGAAGGGCTCAGGACTGCCGAACCGATTCAAATACTACCAGACTGAGTGGAGGCGAGTACGCGAATTCATCGAGCAACGGGAACGGGATTTCAGTCGTCCGGGTTGTGATCTGGATGTTCATGCCGTTGCGGCATTAGTAGAATCCATGTACGAGGAAGTGAAGACAGAGTTGGAAGCCAGTCAACCGGATCGCTTTGCTGGTCACAACTCCGCGCGAAAGTCAGCTATACAGCCTGAGACAGTTCCAGCGTATAAGTTTCCAAGCATGGCGCTTCCTCGGATGGATAATGCTTTGGAGAAGGGCAAGGAAGTTGAAGCTGGCATTGGTAGTAGAGTGAAGAACCTGGCTTCGGAGATATCCCACTACGCACATCAAGCTCGAGATGTCGCCAAAGATATACAGGCGCAAAGGGACAGCATTGCTGCAGGTGCAAGTAGGGAGTATGCTGACAGAGCGGAACGAGTGGAGCATGCATTTGGAGAGAAGGCCAAAGATCTGGCAACAGAGGTTGGCGACAGGGCACACATGGCTGAGAGAGTAGTTCGTGATGCGGAAGAGCGAGAGCGCAAGGCAATGAGCGAAATGGTTGAGGAGACAAGGGGGCGGATGGGAAGGGTTGAGACGGCTGCTATGCGCAAGCTCTCAGGTCCTATCACAATTAATTTATCGCATTCTGGGAGTGCAAGTACTGAACACAAATAGAAGAAGGAAGCTGAGTACTGTTAATGGCTCTGCATCGGTGCTAGAACCCACGAAAGCATTTTACACCCACCTTTTGGCTCATCTTGAAATGTGATATCCGAGTAGTCCACAGTGCTGTTGCTAAGTTAGCTTGAAATTTCATGATTGCGTAGTTTGAAGAGGGTCTCGATTTGATTATGTTTTTCCAAGTCAAGAGACGTCGACTCGATTTAACCTTGCATCCGGCTTCCAGAACAAACCGAGGTACTACCCTTCGTCCATGATGACCAAGTGGCAGAAAGCCACCCGCAAATTCAACTTTTCCACTCTCCCAGACTCGCTGAACGCCGGAAACCAACACGCCGGGGAGAGAAAGAATCCCCCACCATAGGACAAATCTAAGAGCTTCCCCTGAAGATGAACATCGGAAGCTTCCATCATCGAAACTATTCCTCATCTCATGCCTAGTGCCCACTGGCGATGCTCTTGCAAGCTCTTTTGTGAGACGGCCAGTCCTGTGCCTGACGCTCTTTCCCACAATAAAACGCAATCTTGCACCGAGCACACTTGAACGTCTTGTCAACCTTTTCACAGACATTACAAGGCATAACCTCGCCTTTGACCTTTTCAGCTTTATCATGTTCATCAGTTCCGGCCGGGCTTCCAGCGATTTCGGACATAATAGTCTGGATATTCTGTCTTGCTCCCATATTGCAGCTTGGCTTGGGGCACACAGGGCAGGCGAGTACATTGACAAAGGGATCGGGTGTGTGGAGCCATGACATGGGTGTCAGTGTTGGATATGTGCAGGAGCTCCACACACGCAACATTCATGCTGGCAGGCTGCGAACACCGCCTGCATGTGCTGTGTGACGATAGGCTTCATGGTGGCTATAAAGAGGCTAATGTATTCGGGGTCGGCGGCTGAATGGTTTGCCTTTGATTTTTCGATCAGCGTACTTGGGAGATTGTGTGTGAAACTGTGGTTTGAGAGGGTTAGCTTTTGATATTCTGTGTACTGTACAGCGGACGCTTTGCGGATTGGGTTGAGCGACTAACATGAGGGGCGCCGTGCCACCACACATGAACTCAATTCGTACTGGTCGAGTTGCCATGGTGGAAGATGCTGCTTTTAACAGTTGTGTTTGATGGGTTGGTTTTGAGAAAATGGATCACAACTGAAGTGTTTTCCTTTTCACTTCAGTTTGGGACCGGAACGAGACAGAATGAGGGGTTGGGATCTTGAATATGAAGTTGGAAGTAAAAAACACGATAAGTACGCAGTCACGTGGAGTTTAAGGTGAGACTTCTTGCGTCAAGGTCAGTTTCGAGTTCAAGAGTTTACGAGTTCTGGAAAACTACAATCTTTTGATCTGTACCTTACGTATATACTAGAAAGATATTTGTTTCCTGAGAGTGAATTATATAAGAGGTGAACCAAAAGTACGAGAAGTGCCGCGGCGGCATGCACATTACAACGATTGGCCATGGCTAATGGAAGTAAGAATCTGATATTCTTTGAATACGTGAAGCCAGTATTGAGCGCCCATCTCGGCTCCTATAGCACTGCATAATGTAGGAGGGCCCATGTATCGGTTGTGAGACTTCTGCAATTTCACATTTGGTACATTCACAGATGCTGAATTCGCTTAAGCCCCTTTCGAAGACAAACAAGCAGGTTCTCATTCGCTAACATTGATTGCATCATCAAAACTCCGGCATATTCACATCCAAAGATCCGACTCCAAACTCCATATCCCTGTTTTGAGACATATACCCATCTAATAGATGCCCAGCCCAAGTCCTCGGTCATTGCCATTATACATCCATCTCCTCTATACACACCCAAGATACCCGTCCATATTATCAGTAGTACTCGGGTAAATCTGAATAGCTCGGAATGCTTGCGGAACAATTGAACTCAGGCGCGTACGCCTTCTTCGGTAAGATTCCAGCCGCAAGACCTCGTTGGTAGCTCCATTGCGTAGCTCCTTCTGTCGCCCAAGTCCAGTAAAACCAACCCCATCCTTTCTCAAAACTGTGCATTTGTGCTTCCGCAAACATTTGCAGGAATTGTTTGTAGGAGTCGCTGTAGGTGCTCGGATCAGAGTTCGCATTTGCGCAACTACATGCTGAACTTTTCGCCGGGCAGCCAGGTGAAAGAACTTCGGTAGACGAGTCGCCTGACTTGTAGTTGCCTTCCCAGCGAGTTCCCCATCCGACATTGTTGAGATTGGGAGCACAGTCTGTGTCCGCTTGCGACCATTCCGCGAATATGGTTGGTCCGAATCCGGTTGATACGCTCATACTCTGCTCGGTTTGAGTACTCCAGTCCGAACAAGCGTAGTCGACTTTCTTCGAGTGAGTGAAATCGATCTGGTTCTTGTTGAAAATCACATATTGATGAACATCCAGGACAAGGCCATCATAACCCGAGAGCTTGCCCTTCCAATTTCCCAGACCCATGAACCCATCTCCGAACACCACATAGGCATTGATACCATTCTTCCGGACAAGCTCATAGGCACTGACAGTCCATGCCAGGACGTCCGAAGTCTGCAGTGCAGTCATCTTTGGCTCGTTGGCAAGTCCGTAGAATGTGACGATGTTCTTGTATCTGTCCTGCGCGAAGAATTGGGAGAGCTGGTCGTGGACTGTAAGCGAACGATTGGCATTCAAAGCTCCATCTGCCCCATTCAACCATCCGATTGCACCTAGGCGACCACTGTGATTCCAGCCATTTTGACTACCAGGAATTCCGTGGAGATCAAGGTTGATTCGAAGGCCATGTTTACGGGCCCACTCGATGCCTCTGAGGAGGTACCTCCAAGAAACTCGGTAAACGTATGGGTCGCCATCGTAAGTCACCACTGCCCAATATGAGAATGGTATCCGAACATGATCCAGCCCAGCTGCTGCAATATCTTTAAATGTCTGCTCTGTGACGAATGTTGCGTAGTGCTTTTCCAAAGCTGCTTTTGCTCCAGTTCCCAAATGTTCCGTCAAAGTCCATTCGTCAACAACACCTGGATAATTGAATAAAGACGGCGTGATAAACGGTTCCAGCGAGAGCCACCCTCCGAGATTCACTCCTCTGGCAGGCGTGTCGGCGTATGATCCCCATGATGTCGATATGGGTGGCGAATTCGAATTGGCACTTTTAGAATCGTCCCACTCTGAGTTCAGACCCATGATCGGAAGACCTCCCACCGTGATAGCGGTGTATGTGACATTAAAATCTGTTGTGTCGTACCAAGAGAAGGGGTCCAAATCCGTTCCTTTTGCCTCTGCTGGAATATCCGATTCTGATACACCGTTTAGATTCGAGTTTGAGGGTTTGCTGTCGCTCGATGATGATGTGCTTGAGCTTGTTGAGCTAGAGTTCGAGGAGTTCTTCTGACTGACGACTACCGCGACCACGATTATAATAATTATAATAACCAATGCAATTCCAATCCAGAGCCCTAGATTCCGGTTAGCACAAAATGCCAGAATGGTTCAGAGTGGTAACCAACATAAACGCTTCTTTTTCCCTCCACCTTCCTCTGAATCATACTCGTCTTTCTCGTATCGCGCTCCACCCCTTATTCCCTTCAGTGTCGAACTATCTCCTTCCTCAAGCAATGCCCCGCTCACTACCCTTCTCTTCTTCCTTTTATGCTGCCGCCTCTTTTCCACCACGATCTTCTCCTCTACAACCTCTCTATGCTGCCGTTTCCTCCTAGGCTTTGTTGGTGTGACTTCTGCTGACCTAGAGGCCTCCTTTTGATTCAATTGATCGAGCTTCGCTAAAGCATTGACCGATAACACCTGTGAGCTCGTTCCCGACGATGACGACTCATATCTCGCCCTTCTCGCTGTCCGTTTTTTATCGTGCTGATGGCTTCGTTCTCGAGATTCTCGAGACTCTCGAGTCTTCCGGGGTGACTCGCGAAGGGCGGGAGCCATATCTTTTCGTTGGCGCAATCCAGGTCGTGATTTTGCTCGTGATATCAAACAATTGATGGGGTTTGAAGAAAGCAATCCCTCATTTCCAGGTAAATATTTACAACAGAATGCCCAGACTGCCCAGTACGCCGACGTGGCCAGCGCTTCACGTTTCCATCCAAATCTTGTTTTCCGAGGCGCTTGGGACTGTTGGCACAGCAACAATCTGATAACAAACTGGATCTGGATAACGGTCTTGGCTAGTTCGGCTAGAAGCGGCACTCGAGTCCTCCAACCGTCGTCTTCTTGCAAGGACAATAAAGGTACAAACTTCCCCAGATTTCCCCTTCTTACCCCTCGCAATGTGATTTCCAAAACAAAATGAGGGTATTACAGAGATCATTTCCGAGAGGAATACTTCCTTCGCGATGTCTTTCGAGTTACAAGACCCCCATATTCCCACCTTCACGGCTCTACTCCACAAGTCCACCATCCGCCCGTTTGAATATTCCCACTGACTACTCCACCATCCCCATACTAAACCATACCTCACAAACGGCTCTCCAAAACCCCGAACTTCCCCCAGATGTTCGAAATGGCACTACAAAACGGATGAACTTGTTCCAATCGGTCAATGATGCTTTGAGCCTCGCCCTCGCTGCCGACGAGTCGGTCATATTGTTTGGGGAAGATGTTGCCTTTGGAGGGGTGTTTCGTTGCAGTATGGGGCTGGCAGAGAACTTTGGATCCGAGAGGGTCTTCAATACGCCGTTGAGCGAACAAGGAATTGTTGGTTTTGGAATCGGAGCTGCTGCTGAGGGGATGAAAGCAATTGCAGAAATTCAATTCGCGGATTACGTGTATCCTGCATTCGATCAGTTGGTCAATGAAGCTGCGAAGTTTCGATACAGGGATGGGAAGGAGGGTAGACATGTTGGTGGATTGACTGTTAGAATGCCATGCGGTGGTGTTGGACATGGTGCTCTGTAAGTTCAGACGATTCCTTGCAATATAATATAGAGCTAATAATTGCAGATACCATTCTCAGTCGCCGGAAAGTTTATTTACACATATCCCTGGCCTCCGGGTGATCATGCCCAGATCTCCCATCCAAGCGAAAGGTCTACTTCTCTCGGCAATAGCAAGCAATGATCCATGCGTCTTTATGGAACCGAAAGCGTTGTATCGAGCTGCAGTTGAGCAGGTTCCGACTGGAGCTTATTACCTGCCACTATCTAAGGCCGAAATATTGAAAGAAGGGTCGAATTTGACCATTGTGTCATATGGCCATCCTCTGTACACTTGCAGTGCTGCAATTGACAAGGCGGAGAAAGATCTCGGTATCAGCATTGAGTTGATTGACTTGAGAACTGTTTATCCATGGGACAAGGAATGTGTTCTGAAGAGCGTGAGGAAGACAGGGAGGTGTTTGGTGGTACATGAAAGTATGGTCAATGCTGGCATTGGAGCTGAGGTTGCTGCCAGTATACAGGAGGATAAGGAGACGTTTCTGAGACTGGAAGCGCCTGTTATGAGAGTTGCTGGATGGAGTGTCCATATGGCTCTCATGTTTGAACGGTTCAACATCCCAGACGTCGCCAGTAAGTACTTCCCCTTTGAACAAAAGCTGCAAACTGATCCATCACAGGGGTGTACGACAACATTAAAAAGGCAGTGGAGTATTGAAAACACTAGCGATTTATATCGGAAGCAAGCAGCTGCTGACTTCAGAGATCCCTCCATGATGAAAGATGATTAAGTGATGGGACCGAGGTGTTTCAAAAATGCATGGCTTTCAACCTGCCACAGAGTTGAGTTTCAACAGATAGACCATGCCAAAGCCGTAGATACGACAAACACAAATATAAAGTCCAAAAATATGTCTTGCCTGAACTGAGAAACACTCACTGCCCAAAATTGTAAATATACATCACGTGAGTATGCCTTGCGCCTGCATCAGCCACAAACGAGGGGTCGCGGCTCGGACAGCACTCAATCTGTCTCATCCCAGAATCGACCTCAATCCAGACCGAACCTCATTGAAGGCATCGGAGGTAGTTGCGAAAACCCAATTCTCGAATTCCTTTCTGCGATGTCTTCTTCTCTAGCCACAGTTTCCGCCTTTGTGGAAGGAGCTCCCCCAGGAGAGGTATGTTCCCAGCATTCCGCCGCCGAAGGTTGATGTATACTAACTCATGGGAAGCTTGCGGATGTCATAGCAGGTGAATAGAACAGACAACTCTCGAAGCGTCCGATCTAATGCTAAACTTTTGGCACAGATATCAAAGCCCTCACGATCGATACCCCCGCGCTCGTATCCCAACTAGGACCTGCGTTCGAGAAATACAATGAGGAGCAATTCGCGACGATCAAGCTGCCTGGTAGCAGTCAACATGTCAGTTCGGGGATATCTGGAATAGGAGGGGAATATCTGCTGATTTTGTCTATGCAAAGGTCATAGTCAGCTCGCACAATTCTCTTGGGGATGGAAGATATTACGATGTCGAGAGCTCGTCCAGTTTCGCATTCGATCACAGCACACAGGCATGTTCAACCACTGGGCATACGGGGCCGGGGATACTGATGAGACGTAGAAAGCTAGCGCGGTGCAGAGTTACGCCCTGGAGAGCAGTCAATCGGATCTTGTGTATGTCTCTTGGTTATCTACGGCTACAAGTTACTGACGAGTTAACAGGAAGTCTCTCTCAAAGAGTCTAGGTTCGCATGTCAAGGAGCACTACCCGAATGCATCATACGGTGTTTACCCCATCGAAAACGACTCGAAGGTTGCTATACTAGTGGTGGCCAACAAATACAGCCCAAATAACTTCTGGTAGGGCTTCAAGCTTCATCACCCAGGACAGAGCTAATGTTTGCAGGAACGGACGTTGGCGATCACTCTACATATTCGACCCATCCTCTTCCTCTCTCTCCGGGGCCATCAAAGTAGACGTGCACTACTACGAAGATGGAAACGTCCGCCTCCTCACCACAAAACCAGTTTCGGCCTCCATCTCTTCGGCATCTGCAAGCACGATAGTTAGGGAGATAACCGTTGCGGAGAAGAAGTACCAAGAAGAAGTGAACAAGGGATTCAACAACTTGAGCGAGGGTGCCTTCAAGGGACTGAGACGACAATTACCGATTACCAGACAGAAGATCGAGTGGGATAAGATTGCTGGCTATCGACTTGGGCAAGATATCGGTGGAGGAAGTAGCAACAAGAGATAGCCTTGCACCAGGTATCAGCCGGACAGCAATGCGAAGACGAGCCAGCCAAGATACCCTTATGCATAAATTGAAGTGTGATGGTCAATAGTGAACCCTGGTCACCCAGAACATACTCTATCTATCGTATTCGGAAGTCAACATGACACCAGCTGGAGATCATGAACTTGCGTTACTCACTCCTCCCAAACCTGTCCACATGCAGTTCCAGAAGCTACGGTACCTACCTCCCTACTCACATGGAAATGTTCCCGACTACCTAGGTAATTCCCCTTCAACTGGCTTCTCCAATGCGGGGCATCTTCCCGAAATATCTCCAAATTCCTTCTTTGGGTTTTTCTGGAGAAGCTGAATATGAATAGAAGAACACTGATTATTTACCTATTGGGATCTACCGCAGTTCAAGACATCAATATCCTTGTACCTGAATACTTCAAAATTCCTTCCGTCTGTTAAATTCCATTCCGAATACCGGCCCTCCCTTTGAGGTATTCTACCCAAGTAGGCAAATTCACCCGCAGTCTTTCCCCACAGTGAATCTCAAGAAGAACAGCCAATCGGCCCTCTGTAGATGTGCTGACCGCAAGTGTGTTGTCTGGCTGTCTGGGTATTAGCGTAACCGAAGCTCGGTATCGCGTTTTAGCGTCTCAGCGGAAAGCAAGTCGGGAAGTGATAACATCCATTCCATTTCCATCTCGAACCACGGTTTCCACACTCCCGCTCTCAACTCCCACTTCAGCCTTCCCCCTCTCAAAAATCCGAGTCTCTGCCAACACTCCTTTGTCGCAATCCCGCTATCAATCTCCTCCTCACGAAAAGCCTCTCTGTCTGCCATTCATTGAAAGGATCTCGCACGCCCGCACATACCTCGGCGGAGACCTACTGGAAGCTCAACCACAAGCCAAATTCCCCAACACAGTCAGCAGCAATCATGTCGAAGGTATTCACATACAGCGACGTCTCGTCGCACGCGAGCAAGAAGGATCTGTACATGGTCATCCACGACAAGGTCTACGACACTACTGGATTCGTTGATGAACACCCGTGAGTAGACAATTCAATTCACATTTCATTGCTGTTCGCAGAAGATTCTGGAAGTGCTAGCTGCTATTGAGGACACGGGAATACTGCGCTGTATGCAGACAGGCACTGGCAGCACATAGATGTTCTGAGGATAGCTACATTTATGCGACGGCTTGTTGCATCTCTGCTGCTTCCCCTTTTTGCAATCAATCATCAGCATCAAATCAGAATGGGAATCCCCCTTTCGGAATACCTACGGAAAATGACCCCACTTTTGTTCCTTCAGTCCTGCCATCGAAACCTTTTTCAATGTATTATGTTACGAGGATAGCGTCCTGACTTGTTTTGCTACAGAGGTGGAGAGGAAGTTCTGCTCGATGTTGGTGGACAAGACGCAACCGAGGCTTTCGAGGATGTTGGACACAGTGATGAGGCACGAGAAATCCTCGAGGGTCTGCTAGTTGGAGAGTTGAAGCGCCAGGTAAGAGACCACAAAAACCCAAACAAACCCAATTTTTCTATTTTCCAAAATAAATGACAATGAACTAATTCGTCTTTTCAGCCTGGTGACCCAGCACCCAAAGTCTCCACCCCATCTGGCCAAACAGCTACTTCAGGCGACAACACCGGCATGGGCGTCGGTCTCTACGCTCTCATTCTCATCGGTGTCGGTCTTGCATACGGCGCTTTCCAGTACACAAAGAGCCAGGAAGGAAAGGCATAGATGGTATGGTTGGATATGGAGCGGATATGGAGCGGATATCGAAAGGAAATGCTAGATCGGCGGGCAGTGGCAACGGGCACATTTGCTGCATTTTCTCTACGTTACCATCGTCTAATAGACTACTTCTTCACGCCCTTTTATTCTTTTCTTTTTTGAAAGATTTTTTTGATGCGGCGTTTGTTTATTGCCTTGCTTGGCCTAGCTGCTGGCTTTCACGGCTGCTGGCTTTTGAGCCTAGGTAAAATGAATGGGATGGGGGGATCATTGTGTAGAGCTGTTCTAGACAGGGTTCTGGCTGCACAATGGAAATCATAAAACCTAGATGACGTTGTTGATGCTCTTGACATGTGTTGATTTGACTCTTGAATGGGTGGGACTGGTGCAATGTTGTTTCAAACTGGGAGCTTTGAGATAGCTATAAACAGCTCCATACACAATTGAGAGTGCTAGCAGCCAAATCCACAGTTCAATAGCCAGTTTTAGCCAAATCTGGGAAGCAACCAAAACATAGAAGCAGCTAAGCTCCGAAAAATCAACGCTCAAAACGCCATTCATATGAACACACCCTTCCTTCCCTTGCCGCCCCCTCCCTTACGCAAACATCTCATCATAATCCTCCTCCTCATCATCAGCCACTTTCTCAACAGCCACCTTCTCCTTAACCATCCTCTTCCTATCCAACGGACAAGTCCCCTGCAACCTCAACCAAGGACCAACACACTCCAAATCGAACCTATGCGTCTTATGGCACGGCAACTCCACCACTAGCGGGAATTCATCATCCAAGAACGGCTCATTGCAAATCGGGCACGTATCGCTCTTCTTCAAATGCTTCTTATCCACCCGCTCCAACTCGTCGAGATAGCTCTGCGGTACCCCGCTGACTTTCGTAGGCGGTGAGGTGATGAGAGCGTCGAGGTCTGTGATGAGTGATTCGAGGAAATGCGCGTTGGGGTCTGTGTCTGTGGAGGTGGCGAGTAGGGCGCGGAATTGCTCTTGTAAGAGCCGTTCGGCGGCTGCGACGTCGACGGGGGTTGGGGTGGAGTGGACGTTGTTGTGTGGGGAGGGGAGTGTTTCGGTCTCGATTTGGGAGAGTTGGTTGAAGAAGCTTGACATGGAGGGGCGGCGGGTTCGGGGTTTGGGCGCGCTGGTCTTGATGTTGTGCTCGACTGAAGGGGAGGTTAGAGGGGTTTGGTTTATATGGAGGGGTAATTTGAAGAGGACGGACCTTCGTAGGGGTTTGCCATTGTGGGCGGGTTGTCTGTTTTGGAGTTGGGGGTTTGGAGTTAAAAGGGTCTGTCTTGTAGGAACCGAATTGGTTGGATATCGTGAGAGTTCTGGATTTGAGGGGGAATTGGGGTGGTGTTTTATGGTGGAGGACGATGAAGATGGTCCATCTGCAGGCAATCAATGATACGCGTTGTCGCTTAAGCCAAAGTTAGTCTAGGGGTCGCGAGGCTGAACGTAAGGCTGAAAATCAACAAAGGGAATTAATTACCAGCACCGTAAATATGGAATGGGACTTGGATATCACTCAGTTGTAGTAACGATGCTACCACCTGAGCGACTTTTTATTTCGATAGAAATATACAAAATAAAATAAAACTCAGTAGATTCTTTGAGAAAAGTTATTCACTTAATTATGAAGTTGTGAAAGCATGAGGCTCTTACCTGCATCATCTTTCATCGTACCTAGGTCATAGTTTTTTCCATGGCGCCACAACCGCTACAGTTCCTCTTTAAGAAATTTTGATCTTTCTGTGGGCCGAAGATGGAGCATCTCGAAGACCGAGGTCATTATCATTCATATGTGCCTCATTTCAACTTTCCATGCTCCTGAATGGAGCGTGTACGAGCTTGTTAGGTATCAGTGCTGCGCCATATCATGCCAAGAGATGTATTCCAGCAGTGAGAGAAAGCGGTAGGTCAGATGCCCATGTATTCGAGGCACAGAATATATTTCCAAGCAATGACAACCAGCATCAAGCGAGCCAAGAACATCCACTTTGTGCGACTGTGATAGAATCACACCTTCCTACCCTGGCCAAAGCGGATCAGAGCGAGACTAGGATGCATTGAAGCTGAGTCCTGCCTGAGTGAAAACATTCAACTCAAGATCAAATAAATACGGTGAGCTTCCCTACAACACATACACACATACAAACTTGACTACAAAAGAAAGCGCCTCTCGTCCTCCAGAACTCCAACAATACAATAATGATAATCAACCATGTTATCCTTCCACCTCACCCTCGCAATTCTAGCTACAACCATATCCATAATTCCCACTTCCCTCGCACAAAACTCAAGCACACCAATCTGCCTAACGAACAACCTCCAAGAAATCATCTTCTCGTCAGAAAATGAAAAGGGGAAAGTCTGCGGTCTCTCCTTTCCAGTCAGCCAGGCCCATCTCGATTTCAGCTCTTGTTGCGCCGTTAAGAAGCCAGAAATGCTCTACCAAGAACCTTGCAGGTACGTCGTTATGAATATTTTAATTTTTAGAAAATGTTGTACTCTCTCCCTGCTTTTACTCGAATTTTTCGATCCGGCCCCCCCCCCCCCCCCCCCCCGAATGGGTGAGTTCAGAAAACACGTTGTCCCCGCAAGTACTGCGGCA